>BCNH02000011.1:24472687-24502447 GCA_001662345.2 Metrosideros polymorpha var. glaberrima | reverse complement strand
CGCACGTTCCTTTTCTATTCCTATGTAAGAAAATGGCGTCGCACTCGCACCAGCTTCGAGATGGAGGAGTATGACGTCATCCCTAATCCAATTATTAAAGGCAACATGTACTGGGTTCACGCGCAACTGGTACATCGGATAACAAGTATGATTGTATCATGGACCGAAAAAAATGTCGATTTCTCCTATGAGTGGAGCTAACAACGTTGTCACAAAGAGTGAGTGATGCAAAAGAAAAAAAACAACTGATTCGCAAAAGTGGTGTAAGGTGGTTCGTGCTAGGAGTTCTGGGTTTAGAATGAATATAAAGCCTTAAGAGTCCGGAAAGCGGGATTAGCCTCCTGTGTACAAACTAGTTAGGAGCTAATACTGTTTTCCTAATGAGGTCATGACATGCTAAAACCGGTTGTTATGCCTAAAGTAATCTATGTGTCTTACTTGAGAGACTGGATGCCTAAACTAAATTGGACATGGTATGATCTCCGATACGATGATGCTATTCGCCAAATTATTCTTAGGAACAAACTATAGAAGGAAGACTGGCCTCAAGTTCTTGATTCGCCAGGCGCCAAGCGCCACATGGGTAAGGATTTGACGGCCCATGACAATAGCATGCTTCGATTGAGAGCGGTCTACTCCTTTTTGCTGGCTCTTGCTTTCGACCCGATTCACTGCCCCCGCGCCCTCTTCAACGGTGACAAGATATGTGGTTTTAGCTCGATATCGCTATTGCGGCTGCCAAGTTACATCTCTGGAAAGCTCTTGCGCGATGCTTAAAGAGGAAGACTAACGTTTGATACGTTATCAACATTCGACCGATTTTCCAGAACACACTTTCTTGGCCAAGCAATTGTAAAGTCAATTTCTATCTACGCGCCACATTTCATTCGTCCCTTCGTCGGAGGAAACTTTCTTTAACCGACCTCGATAGAACCTGTGTTTTGTATGGTAAGGCAAAATTAGAACGCTATAGAGAATACTATCATCCTTCCTTTGAGGAGCATTTACGCGAATGCTTGTACGCGCGCGCGTTCACACCAGCTAGAAGCGGCGTGCGTGTGTGTACCCAATACGTCATCGCTTGATGGCATAAAACTCTTACGAGCGAAAGAGAACCCTTGACTAATCTCCTCCTGCGCGTATGATATTTGAAACATTCTTCCTAAATAAAAAGAGCGAGCCGAACCTTTCAACTCGACTAAAGTATCCCAAACATCGATTGAGCATGATAGTATCACACGTTTTTCAAACTCGCCGCCCTCGACAATCAAAGATGTGTTCGGGATTCGATGGATTAGTTTTAAATATGGTAAAAGCCACCAGTGACATAGTTATCCTAAACTTTTTTTGTGACACCAGAAAACTCGATTTTATATTTATGCGACACATTTATCCAAAACTTGTATAACACATTTACTCCAATTTTCTTCTCGTAACACAAAAAAATTCCAAACTTTTACCACATTTACAAAAAAAAAAAGTTTTGGATTTATAGTGTCACAAAAAAAAATTGAAATTAATGTGTCACTCAGATATAAGTTTTGGATTTTTGTGTTACGAAAAAAAGTTTGGAATAAATGTGTCACACGGATACAAGCCTGGGGTTTTTTGTATTACAAAAATTAATTTAGGATAAATACGTTACAGTGGATAAAGTTTAATTTTTTTTTGTGACTTTTTTTCTTTTAAATATCCTAGTTTCTTCCCCGAGAGAAACTACCCACGCTCCTAGCTACTTCACATCACTCTCTCTTTTCAATTGTTGACAAATTCGAAGTCTTTATCTTTAGATATTGACTCGACGCACCGGAACACGCTGGTTTCTCTTGTTCGTTTCAATGGAACACGTTAAGCTTAGCTTTCCGAACAAGCCATCCCCCATCTCTTACAGGGATGTTGATGGTGAAGGTTGGAGGTCGTGGCCTGTGGGGGGGAATATCGTATAAGCGAATCAGCGAAAAATGAGCAGAATGCGATCGATTGATATTCGGACAAGGCCCGTGTGGAAGACAACTCAAGGCAGAAATTTTCTTTTCCGGAACAGATTTGTGATCCAAATTAGCTCGCGGCTTCATGAAAAACCTACTTTGATAGAAAATATACGAGTGGAACATCGAGAGAATTTCGAAAAGAACAAAAATTTGCGAGAGTAGAAGAGAAACAAATTCGAATTCTTTAGCAATTTTCTCTCCTACTTTTCTTTCAACGCCATTTAAAAAAAGGGTCAAATGTATACCTTAGACTAATAATATTCAGAATTTTCTACCGGACGATGGAAATATTAGATTGCGCAAATAAAAGGTGATTGGACTCAATTGAGAAAAATAGAAATTTGAGAATGTTGAGGGCCCATTTAAAAACCATTCTTGCCAGAATTAATTCTGAAAGAGAATAAGAAATTATGTGTACCGAATACACCATCATTCTCATTCTACTTCTGCTTTTAGCAAGTTTACTAAATGACGCCCGATGATCGACGACCGGTAACGGCGACCGGCAATTGGTGGCGGCAACCGGCGGCTGGCGATGGCGATCGATGGCGGGCGACAGCAACTGGCAACAGCGACTAGCGGACAACGCCAGCGACAACGATTGGCGACCGGCGGCAACAGCGATGGCGATGGCCGGCGACCGCGACTGACGACTAGCTGCAGGAACGGCGGGCGACGGTGACGACCGATGGGCGGCGACGGCGACCGACCACCGGCGACCAATGGCGATGGGGACGACAGCGGCAGGCGGCGACGGCGACCAATGGGAACCGACAACCAGCAGTGGTGACTAAGGACCGATGGCCGACGAGCGTGAGAAGGAAAATGATAAGTGAAAATAGAAAAGAATCACTTCTGGCAAGAATTGATTCTAGCCGTAGAGAATCACTTCTTTACCAAATGCAATTCTAATTTAGAAGTAGAAAACTGTTTTAGAAGTCATTTTTTACCAAATGCATTTCTGTTTCAGAATCACTTTTGAAGCAAAATTAAAAATTCTGGCAGGCTTATAAAACGCACCTTGAAAGACTGGAGACCAGCCGCGCGTGGTGCTTCGATTAAAAAACAAAAACAAAAGGAAAAAAAATCTTCTGTGTTTTTTTCGCCCTCCTATTTTTCGCTTTTTTTTATGGGAGACATGTTTGGAATTATCCGGAAAATAAAAGGTTTGGACAGTGCGTGCCAGGCTGGAAGGCTAGAGCCTTGAGGTGTACGGACGGGAGCAGCGATCTGCTGCTGCAGTCGCCTAGGTGAGGAGAGCACACCTCAGCGAATTTAAAAGCTGTTTCGCGCAGGTGCACCGTACGCCTGCAAAGGGGGGCTTGAGATCACGAGGGAGCCAAAATATCTGCCAGCTGGCGCAATCATACTGGTCTGACCCCTACGCCGGTCTTCCTCCTCCACCGCTGCTGCGCCTGGGGCTCTGATGTTTCTGATGAAGTGTCTTTCTTTTCGGTGCGCGGACCCATCTTTTTCGGCCCTTTTCGATCGAAGCATGTATTTTCTCTTCGGTCCGTATCTTTATGTGATTACTGATTAAGGCCCGTCCGAATTGATTTTCTTTTCTATTTTTTAGTTATTTTAACTCTTCCGATTCACGCACTTTATTTTCTTCAAGTTCGAAACTCCTTAAACTTTTCTAATGCTCGAATATTTATACGTGGATTTCTATATACATTTTCATATATGTTTGGGAAAAAACTACCAAAAATCCCGAACTTTACACTCTATGATATATTTACCTCAAGTTTTTTTGTGACATAAAAAATCTCAAACTTTACATTTGTGACACATTTATTCTAATTTTTTTTCTATAACACTAAAAATCACAAATTTATATTTGTGTGACATATTTACTCAATTTGAAATAAAAAGGCGCATTTACCTCCAATTTTTTTTTCATTTTTTAAAAAAATTTTAAAAAAAGAAGGAGGATGAATCAAGGGCTAGGGCTAGGGCGACGGCGAGGGCTATTGCCCTTACCCCTAATTTCTCCTCCTCCTCATTTTTTTAAAAAATATTTTAAAAATATTTTTTAATATTCTATTTAATAAAAAGGTAAAAGATGAAAATACCCTTAAGTCCTATAATTTTTTGGAAAAATGTATTACACGGATAAAAGTTTGGAACTTTTGATGTCACAAAAAAAAATTTGGGGTAAATTTGTCACGTTGTGTAAGTTTGGGATAAATGTATTACAAATGGCAAAATTTATGATTTGTTGTGTCACAAAAAGAAGTTTGAAATAAACGTGTCATAAATTGTAAAATTTGAAATTTCTTATAGCATTTACCCTATATATTTTTTAAAGTTTGGAATAATATTCTGAATTTTGATTAGGACAATTGATCTGTGCAAACCAAAGGTTCCACAGCATGACAAGATAAGGAGCACAGATGGGGTCCATAGATTCTGTGGGTCCCAACAGGACAAACATGTCTAGATAATTATTGGGGTTCCATTTTAGTCCTGTGGAACTGAAAAATCAACTTTTTGTTTATTCCCCTTCTAACTCTGGAAATTGCTTTCTGATTGGTCTTGTTGAAAAAAATTTATAAATGAATTTCTCATGTACGTGAATAGTTTTTATTTTGTCTTTCCACTAAAGGAACTTTTAGCAAATCTATTTATTGTATAATGACGCCACAAATATCTAAACTTTTACCCATTTTTCAAATAAGTGCTTTTCTATTTAGATACTTGATCGAACAAAAAGAAAAAAAAGAAGAAGATAAGATTGCATCAAAAGTCCTAAATTTTTTAATCGTAGGATCCATGATTCATATCGTACGATTAGATTCAATTTGGGTACTTACCGATGCTTATTTATTAGATGAATTGCTAATCTTCTAAACACAAATGAATCTATCGATTTGCTAACCTTATATATATGCATTTATTTTTTTATTATTTTACAGTATAGTTACTAAAAGTAAATCTTGCATGCAAGAGACAAATTAAACAGCATATAAAGATTTATAATTTGTACCCGAGTGTATCTTTATTTTACTGCAACAACAAAAGTTACATCTCTTTATGCATAGGAATCATCACATGTACTCTAACTTAAGATTTCTTTTCCCCAGATCATAATTCTCACTCGAAATCTTTTATTTTAAAACATACTTCGTAAAATTTTTGGATGTCTATGTTACAAAACACTAATTTTAGGCACTTTACAAAATTTTATGGTTCAATTCAATTTGATTCTTGATTCACGAGACATAAATTTAAGATTTTGACTGACATATGTATCTTAACTTAACAACTATGTTTCCCAAAAAAAATATATGTTATATACAACAAGCAATTAAGTTATGACTTTTTTTTTTATTGTTGTAATAAGTCCTAAACTTTTTATTTGGAAAGTAATTTGAATCCTCAAGCCTTTTAGATAACCTAATCGAGTCCTAAATATTTATTAAAAGGTGCAACCTAGTGCTAAATTTTCATAGAAAAGGGCAATTCAAAAACATCAAGTAGGTCATTTCAAGTGCTATACAGATACTTTGGGATACTATTCAGCAACAGGACTTAATTGCATATTTTATTGTGATTGTGACTTAATTGAATTGATTAAAAGGTTGATAACTTAATCACATTTCATGCACAAAGTTTAGAACTTCATATGCAATTGCACAGAAATAAATATAATACAAAACAATCGACGCAAAAGCTATCATTTTGACAATTGGACATATATATAAAGTAGAATGGACATCCCGATGATGAATCAACGACAGACCAGCGAAATGTCTAAATAAATAAGTAGATTGATTGTGCTTGTGGCATCTCCTAATCTAATCTAATCTAGTATGTATTGCACTTAAAAGTGACTTTTGCAAATTAAATGTATCGCATTTTGATGAATGGAGTCTTCGCCTTTTCAAATGAAACTTTAAGCGACCCAAGGGAAAGTGGAACTTTAGAAGAAAACGTCCCTATGAGAATGAGAAAATATTTTAAAAATAAGAGATTTTTTTAATTCGAGATATTGCACCTATTTAGTAATATCTAAAGTGATAAGTAGTATTTTATTAGTATTATACTAAAACTGGCTTTTGCACATTAAATGCATTTACAATTACTGAAAGTATTATTTTCTTTTACAAATAAAACTCGAAGAGCTTTGTCAAGAGAAAAGGAAAGTATAGTAGGAAAATCTCTCGATGATAGATACTAAAGTGATTTTTTGAACATTAAATGCATTCGGTTTTAAAGACTTTAGAGAAAAAGCTCTATAAAATGAGTAGTACTCGGCTTTATGGATGAGAGTTTTCATGAAAAAAAAATTATAGATATTAATTGAATTACAAATGTCACATCTAATAAAATTAAAAATATAAAGTTACAAATAGTTAAATTAACTGTATGATAATGAGAAAAATTGATGCTTATATATTCAAGGAAAAATGGCTGTATTTTGCACGACAAGTGATGTACAAGATAAATTAGAGATATATATGCGAAACAATATAGAGAGAAAATACACTTCACTGCTAAGATGCAATAATGCAAAGAGTAAAATTACTCCGATTCCATCTAAAAAAGCATTTTGTAAGATACAAAATTAGAGTTAATGTTGATTAAAGCAAAATGCTTACATAGAAGAAAATGAACAATCGAGTTGACCTGAGAAAAGAAAAATTCATGAGCAACTCGATTTTGTAAATCACAACCTATAGGATGTCCGATTAGTTTAGAGCAATTTTTTTGCATAAAGAGAATGCGACAATACAATGAATAACCGAAAATACATGTAGCTTAATATTTCCTTGTATTTATTAAGGTTCATAATTAATGTCATTGTTATAACTCTAAAAATACTATTAAAACTGAATGTGCAAGAGTCGGAAGAGCTTTAGTAAATATAAAAAGGCCATGGCGAACCATGCGCATACACTGGGATTGGGATAAGTGATAGGATTGGCGCAATAATTTCCTTTTACGATGAATTACTTGGGACATTTTTTTGAAAGGATATTACTTTGAATATTTTATTTTTTTTATGTTTATTACTTTAAACATTAAAAAGCCCAAGATTAGTGATTTTATTTCTTTTCAAGGACTTTTTTTTTAAAAGAATAAATTGTTGTCAATAATGAAAACATTATTCGTTGACTAATTTTTCCAAGCGATATAACCAATTATTTTTCAGAAAATGTTTTTCAGATCTTGAATTTTTCGTTAAACAAATGCACCCTAAAAACTCTGTAATAATTTAAATTTGGTCTTTCGAATCTTATAATTTAAAATCGTTCTTAAACGCTTGGTCACGCGGATTTTTCTAATTAAGGAATTACTCGATGTGTAGGACGGAGAGACCGCCCCGTCCTATGATGAATAATCATGTATTCGACTGGTTCTTTCTACATGTACACGTGATTTTGGGAGAATAACCCATTGAGACAGCTTGGTGTAATTGCTCTAGAGTACTTCCCCGTCTCATATTCGGTGGGTGAACAATTTTCACTTGCAATAACATAGTTTAATGTTCACAATCCCAAGTTGTCGGGCATAAAGTTTATAAATTGTCACGTGAGGAAAAAGAAAAGAAAAGTAAAGAAGAGGAAAATTACCCAAGCAGTCATAAACTTATTGTACGAATGTCAATTCGGTCATAAATTTTTCAATTTTGTCAAATTTAGTTCCAAACTTTTTAATTTTCGCAACTATGCTATAACTTTAGCTAAATTGATAAATTCGAAAATTTTATGATTGAATTTATATCCGTACAATAAATTTAGGACTTATTGAATAATTTCCCCAATAAAGGAGAACCAATTCAAGATGGAATTCCCAAATGGTAAAACTAAGTTGAAGATATCCATATATTTGGTCTTCCAATCAAGTATGGAATCGAATATTGCCATATGACAATCGAATATTCAACTTGGGAACTGAATCGAACCTATCTTACACAACAGTTTCATGCCAGCTTACACGAGACTGGTTCAACCCTGAAACCGATCTTCAACCGATCGAGTTGGTTTTGGCATTTGGTGAGGTTCTTGATTCCAAAAATTGAAAATTAACATTGACACGACAAATTTCAAAATTTTAAGTTAAAACATACCCATACTGAAATCAATCAACCCTAATTAATGCGACATTTCATCTCACGAGTAAACCCTAATTACCCTACCACGTCAAGTATTAAATAAAACAAAAACCTAATTGTTGCGATTGGATCACATGTCCACATTGGACACACACATTCAATATTTCCTACTTCTGAATAAATAATGAAGATGCACTTTACCATATATTCTAGGCCTACTCTACCCAACTTCATCATAGTATACCTAAAAAAAGGCACCTATTTCCGAACCAATAAATAATTCAACCGTGCTTCTAGAATTCGTGCTCTATCAATTTCGTTCGAAAAAATTTCAAATTTCACTTTTTTTTTCTTGTAATTACTTTTCTTAACTTCGGACTTTCTGCCTTCCCCATAATTATATTAATACCCGAAAATAGTTTTTCGTTTTAGCGGGAGGCTCAGAAGCAGTAATCCCAACCATAGTTTTGGTTTTATTTCAACGATGGCTTAATTCCTTAAAAAACTCCGAATTTTAGAACCAATCCTAATTTTGTCCTTTTTTTTTCTTTCTAAAAGAACCCTAAATTTTCCACTGATTCAAAAATTGCAACTAGTTTCCTCATAATCACAAACATCAAAACCAGTTAGAAATTCATTATTGGAATACCTGCTCTCACCTTTATATCGAACAAAAACAAAAGTTAATAGCAATATTTGAACGTGTGGACGGATTTGAGGCTATAGTGAAAGTTGTGGATTTTTTTTTAAACAAGAAGAAAGTTCGGGGCATAATTGAAATTGACCCCAAAATTCGATAGGCCTTTTTAGGGAATATAGTAAAATCTTCTGTATATATATATATTACGAATATAGTAAATTCTTGCGTATATTCTTATTTTGCTTCTATACGCAGCCTATATACAGGCTGCACACCTACGTCATTATGACACACGACAAGAAACAGCTGGTCCCTTGTACAATGCTGTGCCAAACGGGACACACACCTTATATAAACAGCAAGGTAAATATCATTTATCATTACGTGCTCTTTTGCTTTCCCTTTTTGCCGCTCTATTTAAATAGATTTTTTTTCCCCCCATTTTCGCTTTATATCTCGGGATATATATTTATATCCATATTTGACAGAGAAGAGAATAATAATCTGCAATGGAAAACGAGTAGAGAGGCCGGGGATTTCTATGGTGGAAAACGAGAAACAAGAGCTGGAAAGGGAAAACAAAGAGAGAGAAAGAGCGAGAGAGCGAGAGAGAGAGAGAGAAACTTCGTCCCTTCTCTCTCCGCCTCTCTGTCTCTCACTACCACTGAGTCTCTCTCTCTCTCTCCACTATTGCTCTCAGCGCTCTCACCTTCTCCGCGCGGATAGAGAGAGAAAGGGGTAGAGAGAGAGAGAGGGGAGGGCGAGCATTGTGAGGCCTTCGCGCAGTCGCTGCCGCGATGGATTCCATTCCTCCGCGGCTTCTCCCCCACGCGCCGCTCCCAGGTCGCTTGGTTCCCACGGCAATGGATTCGCGAGCGCCGCGGTTCTGATTTGCGCGGCGTGCGGAAGCAAGAGATCGATTCCTCTCCTCCCGCTCTCGCTCCCGATTCGGTTTCTGATTCGGCATTAGGTTTTTCTTCGCGTGTTCCTGGGTCAGAGCTCTGGCGGAACTAAAAGCGACCCTGTCCTTCCTGCGCTCGTCTCTCTCGTCGATTCTGGCCGATCGATTCGATTTCAAGTCGAAGAAGAGGAAGCGGCGGGGGATTTTCACTGCCAAGATGCTCTGGGTCCTGCGGTTCTCCGGCTTCTTCTCCGCCGCGATGGTCATGGTCGTCCTCTCCCCTTCGTTCCAGTCGTTCCCGCCCGCCGTTGCCACTCGCTCCTCTCGCCTCGACGGTAGCCTCCAATTCCCGGCGGACGCCGCCGCCCTCGGCTCGCCCGAGCGGTTCTCGTTCCGGAGAGCCTCCGCATTCCGCAATGCCGATGAATGCAGCTCCGTCGACGCCTCGATATCGGGTGGAACCAGCGTCTGCGATCCTAACCTGGTCCACGTCGCGATTACTCTTGATCTGGAGTACCTGCGCGGGTCCATCGCGGCCGTGCATTCGATTCTGCACCACTCCAAGTGTCCGGAAGGCATTTTCTTCCACTTCCTGGTGTCGGAGACCAGCCTCGAAACCCTAGTGCGGTCCACCTTCCCTCAGTTGAAGTTCAAAGTGTATTACTTCGATCCGGAGATCGTGCGAGACTTGATCTCGACCTCAGTGAGGCAAGCGCTCGAACAGCCTCTCAATTACGCGAGGAATTACTTGGCTGATCTGCTCGAGCCCTGCGTCAGCAGGGTGATTTACTTGGATTCCGATTTGGTCGTCGTCGACGACATCTCGAAGCTGTGGTCGACCAGCCTGGGCTCGAAGACGATCGGCGCGCCGGAGTACTGCCACGCGAACTTCACCAAGTACTTCACCGAGGGCTTCTGGTCGAACTCGCGCCTCGCCGGCGCGTTCGCCGGCCGGACGCCGTGCTACTTCAACACGGGGGTGATGGTGATAGACCTGACCAAGTGGAGGCGCGTGGGGTACACGAGGAGGATCGAGCGGTGGATGGAAATCCAGAAGCGGGATCGCATCTATGAGCTCGGCTCGCTGCCGCCGTTCCTTCTGGTGTTCGCGGGGCACGTGGCGCCAATCGAGCACCGGTGGAACCAGCATGGGTTAGGTGGTGACAACGTCAGGGGCAGCTGTCGGGACCTCCATCCCGGCCCGGTCAGCCTCCTGCATTGGTCCGGCTCCGGCAAGCCGTGGCTTCGGCTCGACTCGAGACAGGCGTGCCCGCTGGACTCCCTATGGGCACCCTACGACTTGTACGGACACGCCCACTGATCGAGAAAATCCGGGCGACCCAGAAACAGGCGACGGCGGGCGCATTTGGAGGCGGGGCTGACATCACCGGGTAAATTGAAATTGCCATTCGAAGGACTGCTGCTACTGTTTAAGTCTCTTGTTCTGCCATTGATCATGCGACTGCGATCCATCGATGGTCCTTTCCTTTCTGAATTTTTTGTTCTTTTTACTTTGCTGTTTCCTCCCCTTCATTTGTTGGTAATTTTTTGATGTATGTTTAATTGTGCTTTCGGGGCTACAGAATTTTTAGTTAGGCTCTCTCCTGAACTTCTTCTTCACCATTGTTGTTAATGGATCTCTCTGGCCACTTGTATTCGATTCTCTCATTGCCGTTCAGGAAATAAAAGGGAAGACGAGAAAGATAATTCATGTTGCGCATTCTGTAATTTCTATGCACCTGTTTATTATTCGGTCCAAGGCCTAAGAGTCTCCATTCATTTTGTTTGTTCAATCTGACGCCTGAGCTAATGGAGAGAGACCCAAGAGACCCACTGAGGTTGAAAAGGCCTGAGCTCTGTTTCACTGGAGTGGAACTGAGATACAACACCTCTGATGTTAGGTGTTCCTTGGTTTCACATTTTCTGAAAATTATTCCAGTACTCTTATATGCCTTGAGAAAGCTGTTGATTGACTTGGGTTTATGGTGGGATAAGGTGATGCCCCATCTTGTATCTGGGTTGCTCTTTTCCTTAATTGTACGCAAGCTGCTTTTGACTTTGTAGTTCATTCAAACTATGTAATGTAGCCCATCTTTAACTGTAAACTTGGCTTGGAAGACAAGTCTGCTGTTGCTTTCGAGTGATCGAATATCAAGCTGATGAAGCGTTTCGAGTCGAGGACTCGTGAGAGAGCCATTGGACGATGGTGTTCACTGGATTTGAGCATAGAGAGTGGATAAGGAAAAGGACACGTCTTCTTCTCAAGGGCTGTCGGACAGTCGTTATGTGAGTGGATTGGGATGATCTCATGCGTGTCCAATCTGCCAATCTGGCCTATGGTATCTGCTTGAGCTCTCAATAAGATTCAGAGGTTTCCCAAGGGGTCTGTTTTGTCTCAGAAGCGCCCGGCTTGTAGTCTCAACTTCAATGCATTGGAAGAATCTAAAGAAAGGCTGTAATCTTCGAGGGATTGCTTTGGTGGCAGCGGCGGTATACCTGTGAACAACCTCCCAGTCTGTCCTGTCCGTTTACACTTTGCTCATTTAGGTGGCCTTTGGAGATGCTTCTGTGTTGGATGACATAATCGCGACAATGATTATATTAATTAACTAATATGTTCAATTTCATTCCATTTTCTATGTTGCCGCTTTCTATATCCCCAGAAGTAGAACTCTATTATTTAAAGCTTATATGGTGTTAATTCAATAATTGTGCGTTTGATAGAGGAATTAAACTATTCGTCGGTTCTTGGTTTTCCTTCTTTTGTAAGGTATTTTACGAAATAGGGACAGCAATTAATATCTTAATAGCCATGTGTGGTATTCTCTGTTTGGTTGTAATCTTGATAGGCTTTGTCATTTTGTGTTAGACATACATTAGACTTCATGTGACTCCATTTTTCTCTTTCCTCTCATTGTTTATTGATTTTTTCTGGGAGAGGGAGTGATTGGTGTTCTCATCCACTCCCCAAACAGCTAATATCACATGTGGCAACTTGCTTGGAGTATCATGGAATTAAAGGCATTACATGTGGCCAGTCAGGGCCAGAGCTGGTTGTTCACGAAACCCACCTAGGCTTTGAAAATCGTTTCTCTATTGGAGTTCAAACTATACATGCCTTTGACCTTCCTAATTAGGCTTGGATCAGAAGGTGGATGGGGGTTCTTGGTGACCAGACATCGTTGGGCGTGGGCGGTGATCATTTCCATCTGGGTTTCTCTTTTGGTGCCTGATGTGTTGGTGTTATGCATCCCTAATCATTGACTAAGACATGGCAACTGACGCTGGGGGCCTACTTTTTGCTTTTGGCTTGGGAATCAGGAGATGAAGATTTATCTGATGATGACAGCTTTGTTGTTATCTCCAGTATCGTATGTTAGCAAGCCTCTTCTTTGGTACCAATCATTTGGTGTTTTTGGCTGGACAGCTCTCATGGAAAAGCTAAGCATTAGTCTCACCGCCCAAGCCAAATCTAACATGGCCTCGTTTGCTCTGTCAATCCTCTGTTATTATAAGTTCTGTCGAGCTGCTTGTTGAGCGGAGAGCGGTGGCTTACTGATGAAAGACCGGAGGGGGGGACGAGAGAGTGAGAGAGAGAGAGAGGTCGATTTCTCTCTTTTGTTTATGTCTTTTTGTGATTTTTCAAAAATGACATATAGGTTGTTTATGCGTAATGAAAACACGATTTCTTTTTATTTTTATTTTTTATTTTTATCTCAGCGTACCCTTCTTGATGGGTTTTGCTTTGTTTGTTATTGTTGGTTTTGGTTCTTGATGTTGTTTTGTCGTACGGGCGAGCCCCGACCAAATTCGAGGGAGCAAGAGGTCCAAATGGGTCTTTAAGAGGCTCATTTATTAAAGCCTTCGAGAGTTACAGGAGGAGTTACGACGATCGCTGCATCTTATTCCGGGGAAGAAAGAAGGTACTCGTGCGTACCATTCCCAGATAGAAGAGGAATAAACACGTGGTTTAATTAACCACTAAGTAGCAATGTGATTAACTGGCGACGATTTCCCGTGTGGGTAAATTCTTCACAGAATTTGTTTTTTACATATATCGAAGATCTCGTGTTGCTGAGGTTGGTGTTACATGGGAGCTAAACTTCGGTACAACATGGATGTACTTTAGTAATTACAACCTCGATTGCGTCCTGAAGATCGAGCGACCGTACGAGCAGCTCTTAATAAACACCATCTCAATCCAATTTCTTTCACAGGATCTGCTTCCTTTATAGGAATTAGCTCCATAAGAATTTTGTTTAGTGCTCTTGGAGTATTACTTCTTGCATTTACCTAAGTCACAGCGTGCATTATTCTGAACTTTCTTATTTCGTTTAGATTCATTTACCGGTGATCGACTTGGTGAACGGGAAAGCCGCGGGGATATATTATCCTTTTGGAGCAATTAAGGCTAGAGCACGTAGCAACAGTCCATAAACTCCGCCTCCACTCGATTTTGATGGTCGCCTGTCATCTTTTTAGCATGTGAGAATGGAGATATTGAAAGGCACAAACGGAAAAGGGAGGAGCTTTCCCATTGGAGCCCACGGACCCTTGGACCATCAATCAGTCTAGGGTACCCAAAAGACACCGTGCCCTTATAACCGTTTACCGTTAGATCGAAAGCAAATCATCACGACCGTTCGGGGTTGGGATTTGCTTCATCTCAATCCAACGTGAAGCATTGCAAGGGCGCGGTGTCTCCTGAGAACCTTAGAAACATCGGAGTTTTTTTCTCTCCATGTGTGTAGAAAGCATTTTACGCATCGATAGATGAAATCACGCTTACAATTGGATGATGATGTACCATTGTCCTAATTGGGCAAGTAGTCTCGATCGTTTACTAGAAAACGAAGAAGTGTGATTGATCGGCGACAACACGTCAGCCAAGGAACATGGTACGATGTCCTATGCAAACTTAGATTGACGAGCTTTTGCTATGCTCTGTTTTCCTTTCGTGGATTTCGACCGATGTGCCGATGGTCCAATGCTCGGACCTTTCGGGCTGATTTTATGCTTTTGTTTTTATTGACAGGTGCTGAACATTTAATGGATCTTTAATTTACAGCGAGGCCCAACATCGTTGAGAATAGATGGGTTTGTGGACTGCTCTTGCTTCAAGTCCAATTTCCAGCGACGTACTCCAATCCAATGTCTCATCTGCTCATCTCGTCTCTTCATCACAAGCTCTGCATCTAGGTAAACTACACAACACCTCCTCATATTTCCTTTGCATTAAAGATAATTAATATCGGTTTTCATTTATCGCGAGAAATTCCAACTCTTCGACCCCCGAAAAAACTCGATTCTAACCTATCCAGGATTATCAGTGTCATGGTCGATCATTTGTCCACTTTTCCATCATCTCTATTGCGACATACGAAAGCGTACGTACCCTCATATACTACCATTAGTGAAATTAAGTAAGGAGAACTTAAATACTTCACATCCATTTCATTCTCATCTTACCCAATTTTTTTTTTTTTAATTCGATCCTTTTATTCTTTCCTTCGCCCTTATCCCCAAATGGCACTGCATAAGACAACTTCCCTCCCATCCCTCTCTCTCTCTCTCTCTCTCACCGTGTGTTGAAGGACCTGGTCAACTCATTGACCTGACTCTGGAGGAACATAATCCTTAAAGAACTAATCCAACCATCTGGAGTTAACACAACAAAAGAGACATTACAAGAAGAGAAAAGAACAAGTCATCCTCAGCCTCTCACGACACTCCTTCCCCCTTGCATGCAACCGCAGCGATGCTCCGTCGCACAACAAAACAAGGACGTCTCCAAGCCGGCACGTCAAAAACTAACTCAAGCCATACCAAATGATTTTCTCATTATGCTAATCATAACCCACCAAACACCTCTCCTTAACCTCGCTATCTTTGTTTCCTCCACACCTTAAAACACAACGCCTCTCACCAAACACCCATTTCATTTCACCAAGTCACGTCCAATGGCCTTCGATCACTTCATCACCGTCTCCGTCGTCGTCGTCGCCTTCCTCGCTTTGCTCGACGCTTCGTTCTCGCAGAACCTAGGACCCCCGGCCGCCAGCGGGTGCAACGGCATCTTCTTGTCTTACAACTACACCGGCGGTTTCCCGATCCCCCCGAACGACACCGCCAACCAGCCCTACCGGTTCCAATCCACCTTGACCGTGGTCAATAACGGCCTCGACAAGCTCAACTCGTGGCAGGTCAGCACCCGGGATTATGAAGTCTCGACTTTAAATTACTACGCTTCGATCCACTTCCTAATCTTGACAACCTCTATTCATAGTGGCATCTTATAACCAGTGTTCGTCCTATGTTTTAAGCGGTTCTAGTGATATTTTCCTTGTATCGTTTGATGAATTTTGAGCTTTTAGCATAGATATCATCTTGTTGCAAACTTGTTGATTCATGAAATTATTGTGAAGATATTGAAAAAATCCGTCACCCAACTAAAATTGGAAGTGAAGGTGTCGCCTCTATGAACTAAATATGATGATTTAGTAGTATTTATTGAAATTATGATGTTTCTCAATGATTCTACTATGTTTGTATTTTACCTATATTGATGCCTAAACTAAAAAATATATAAATCAGGTGTTCGTTGGGTTTCAACATGGCGAGATATTGGTCTCAGCTGACCAAGCTATCTTAGCCGATGGCACTTCCTTGCCGGCCAAAGTGGGGAACAATGGGACCTTCTTGGCCGGCTCACCGAAGACCGACCTGAAGACGGCAGTCGAGACGGCGGGCGACCCGACCCAGACGACAGTTCAGGTGCAGTTGGTCGGTACCGAGTTCGGTGTCGGGGCTCCGGGAGTTCCCCTGCCGGCGAGCCTCTATCTCGCTAACGATGGATATTCGTGTCCCAATTATACCATGGAAGGTAGATTTGAGTTTCCTACGGTCGTTTGTTTATGTTTGCTCTTGCCTGATGGCCTTTCCGTGTCTATGCTGGTGTTAAATAGACACGGTATTTATAAAGTGATGTTATATATAAGCACAACATGTTTTGGAATTAATCTTTCAAATGTTTAGTACTCAAGGACGTTACTGTTTTGATTTGTCGAAATACATTTATTGTCCATTTCCGCTTTGAAGCATCGCAAACAATCCTAATACATTGTAGATGCTATATAACATCTGATTTTCCCAGGTACAACTACTATGAACCTGTGCTGCACCAGAAATCTAACATCGACCTCCAACTTGACGCTCGGCGATGGCTTCCTGCCGCGCCAGGAAGGCGATCTCATCATAATGTATGACGTGATCAAGTCCTTCAGCAACGATTACTGGGCGCAGGTCACGATTTCGAACCACAATCCTCTCGGCCGTCTCGATAATTGGCAATTGAGCTGGGATTGGGCGAGGGACGAGTTCATTTTCGCCATGAGAGGAGCTTATCCGACTTTGGTCGATACAACGGATTGTGTCTTCGGTAAGCAGGGCCAGCACTACCAGGACCTCGACTTCTCGTTGGCATTGAACTGCGAAAAGCGGCCCACGATCATGGACCTTCCACCTTCTCGAGCGAATGACGCCAATCTTGGGTCGGTTCCGTTCTGCTGTCGAAATGGTACGATCCTATCTGCATTGACAGACCCGGACAAGTCCAAATCAACGTTCCTAATGCACGTGTACAAGATGCCGCCGGACCTGAACAGGACGGCATTGGCCCCTCCTGTGAACTGGCAAATCAACGGCACGAGGAGCTCGAACTACCAATGTGGGCAGCCAGTCCCCGTCAGCCCTAGCAAGTTCCCAGACACCACTGGGCTGCCCTCCGAGACGGTGGCGATCTCGAGCTGGCAAGTGGTGTGCAACCTCACCAGGCCTAGAGAGATTACTAAGTGTTGTGTGTCGTTCTCTGCTTTTTACAATGATTCAGCGGTTCCTTGCAACACTTGTGCTTGTGGATGCAACAATGTCCCTAGCAACACTTGCAGTGCCATGGAGCCGGCGCTCCTCCTGCAGCCTGAGACGCTCCTCATCCCATTCGAGAACCGGACCAAGCAAGCCCTGGACTGGAGCAAGCTGCACCGTTGGCCGGTGCCCAACCCTTTGCCGTGTGGGGACAATTGCGGGGTCAGCATCAACTGGCACTTGTTCTCGAATTACCGGAACGGGTGGACGGCAAGGATCAGCGTCTTCAACTGGGGTGACGAGAACTTCGCCGACTGGTCCATGGCTGTGGAGCTTGACAAGTCAGGGCCCGGGTTCGAAGAGGCCTACTTATTCAACGGGACACTTTTGGGTGACTACAACAATACCATATATCTAAAAGGCCTCCCAAATTTCAATTATCTCCTCGCGGAGAAGGACGGGTCAAAACCGAGGAAGGATCCGCGGGTCCCCGGCTCGCAGCAGTCCATGATCCTGTTCTCGAAGAAGAAGACGCCCGGCGTGAATCTGGTCGGCGGGGATGGATTCCCGACAAGAGTGTTGTTCAATGGGGAGGAATGTGCAATCCCAAGAATACTTCCCTCCGGTGGTCACAAGATGAGTGCAAGTGCCAGTGAAACTGCCGTTGCTGTTGTTTTTAGCCTGGTGACCTTGCTAGTTCTCTCGTTCTGGCAGTGATCACACCCCTTTTTATTTGGCTTGTATTTTCCTACTTTGATGAGAGATGTCCATGGGGTTCCTTTTTCCTAATTAGATTGATTTGTTGGTGGATCCTTTCTTGACCCCCCCTAAAAATTCATTCGTTTAATTCTAGTTTCGTAAATTTTCAAAGCCTTGTATGAAGCCGACAACTAATATGAAACTTGTCTCGGATTCGATCCTCCTCCTCTTGTTTTCTTTTTTCTGTTGGTCCTATCTCTCATTCTCACCTTTATGACTTTTTATTTTGCCTCTCGGGAATCGAATCCCACATCTGTGATACTAACGTCTCCCCAATCTCTTTACCAGTAAGGTAAAGTCTGTAAGCTGACTCGTTCTTGCAGGCGACATGCCTTGCAATGTCACGCCACGTGCCTTGCATAGTCACGTGACAAGCGGGACATTCAGCTTTAACTAACCAAACGGAATAGGTTGTCTCACACTGAAGAAGAATCTCCCGTTCTTTATCTTACTTTTAATTTTGTGTTTTGGGTTTTTGGAGGAAGTGGACATGCCATCTGATCTTACTCTTGACAAGGTCAATTAGAACTGGAGTCATGTAAAGATTGTTTTCTGAATTGGTGGGTCCTTTCAAACCCATCTTGGAGAAAAATGTGGTGTTGTAGCATAGGGCACTTCTATTTTCTTTTTTTATTTTCCTCACTTATCCATACAACTAAAAAAAAACTAACTAAATGAGAAAATATTCAGTTATTTCAAAGTGTCACATTAGCAGGTAATGTGGCGCGCATTTACCCACTGACATCCACTTAAAACTTGGCACAAGTAAAATTATATAAAAAATTGATGTGGCATAACGTGGAATTCAAACCAATTATCTGTGTTCAGGGTTAGGCTAGATCTGCACGGTGGTGGTTGGTTGTTAGATCTGGATGGCGATGGTAGTGGTCGGCCATGGTTGGCGGCTCGTCGATAGCGGTGCCCTCGTCTACAGATCTGGAGGACGGTGGCTCGAGGTCTCGATGATCACGTATTGTGAGCTTTAAAGAAAAAGGCCAAAAAAAGAAAAAGAAAAATAAGAGTAGAGGCCATATTTGGAGGCACGACTATTGATCCAAATATGGACGAGCAACAGGTGAACCGCGGTTGCAATGGGCCGGCGACGAGCTCCATGTGTGCCGCCAGATCTCAAACGAATAAAGCACGACGAAACTCTTTGAAATTGAACACGAACTCCTGATCAAACGAAACGAATAGGTTAAAGGTTAAAACAACATTTTTGAGTCGAATCATTCACGGCAGAGGTCGTACTGGATTAACACAGAGCAGGGGCTCGCCTACACGTCCACCCACTCAACGTCGCGTGTGAACGAGCCATCGCCATTAGTGGCCAAGGCTCCAGATTGGAAACTCGACCAGATCTGGAAGTTTGGAGGCACTGGCCATCGATGAGCAAGGACTACGGAGAGGTGGCTCGGCTTGGATGCACAGCAGTGTCAACCTGAATACGGAGCCAACAACTCTGCTGGTGGCGACGAGGCGACGGGAGGAGGCTCGGAGGTTGGTGGTCCTTGCTGGGAGGAGGAAGAGAGAAAGTAGGTGCGATTTGGGCAGATTCCTAACTTTCTTTTCCGCTTCCATATCAATATATATCTATCAACTGGCTCAGAATGCAAAAATTGCACGTCAGTGACCCGCTGACGCCGTACTCCTAAACCACTGAATTTTTTCTCCAACCAAACATTGGCCTCACCCGTCCACCTTGGAATTACATTCTTTCCCGCAGAGGAGCAATTAGATCAAAGCAATGAATAACCTTCAGATAGACCTAGCCTTCACACAATGTTTAAAATAGACAGCAATTGAACGCCCTTTCTATAGGCCCTATGAAATCAATTGGTACAAGCAATGGGAACAATCTAGACCAACTCTTTGGCCTGAAAAAAAGGCTTAAACAGACATACTGAACGAAAAGAGTTTGGTCGAAAACAATTGATCATCATATAGAGAACCAATGGTTGATCATGTAGAAATCTATGCAACTTGCACATATCAAATTTACATACATGAAGTAATTCTTTTCCTTTAATATTCCCAATTGACTGCAATTCTTTCATGAAACTCAAAAGTCAGAGCTACCTAAGATGAACCTGAATCAATAAAGCATTTTTTTCCCTCTCCCCCTCTAGACTACTAAATTTCCAGGGGGAGATGCACATAATTACAAAGTTATGAAGGCACATAAAACAATCTGTTTAGCGGGAAATAGCGGAAAACAGATGCCTTTTACTCTAAAACACATTCTTTCTATCTCATATACCATTATCAAAATTGACACCTTACAATCATATGCCTATAGAGCAAAGCACTTTAGAGAAGGGATCGTCGTCCTTCTGTTATCTCCACTGTGCGTTGTGGGAGACAAAGAACTGGTAATCGGGAAGAGAAACTTGCAGCCGCCGGAGCCAATCATCAGCAGCTTGCAAGAGAGAGTTGGCCTGCTGGGATTCATGTGGTCCATTAGGAGTTAAAATTGAGCCTCCTAGTTTATAGGAAGCGAGACCGAAAACCGGAAGAGAAAACTTAGAGGGTGCGCTAATGCCATGGGCCCTTCTGCCACTCGAAACATGAAGCTGCGGCTCGAATTTGCCTGTGTTGGAAGAAATGCATTTAAATACAGCAGATTAGAGAAAAATGTGTGCATGCATGAGAGAGAGAGAGAGAGAGAGAGAGAGAGAGATACTTCTTGAGTGTGTCGACAAAGGATGGAACGATAGAAAGGATGCATCAAAATTCTGCAGAGTGGGGCCGACTGGTATTCTATATATTGGATACCTGTTCCCAAGACCCAATCCATCATCAATGCAAGTGGTGAAAGAATCAAGCAAGACAGCAATTTTCGATGTATCGTATTGCAATAGCAACAGAACATATTACCATGCGACACACATCCAACTTGAAGGCAATATATCGCAGCTTCTGTATCTTTTTAGGTCAGGAAACTGAGAAGCGAGAATTGAAACCTGAGGAACAGGGATGGAATTAATGAGGCAAGGTAATGCCATGAAATTAGCTCATCCAATGGTAAACAAACTTGCCTTGTCATAAAAAGGTTTGCGATGATGAGGCTGCTCTTGCTCCAAATACTCAAATATTAGCGTCCCAGACGAATTGCTGACCTCCGCTTCATCACTCGATGAACTCACGAGAGGCTTCTCTCTTAATGTCAGTCTATTCATCTTCTGTGAGTTTGAATTAATAAGATTGTGTTGATTCCATGATGCATCAACAATACCTTTCCCTCTTCTTTCCACTTCACAGTCACTGCTGCCAGCACTACTTGTCTCTCTCGATGTCTCGGCATCACTGTCTTCACCCGTTCTCCTGCACATACAAAAAACTACTAAATGAATATGCAGCTTAGAAAGAATGGCAAAAGAAGGATAAATTTCTTGATGAGATTTCCCATAGAATAAGCCTCCACAAATCTACCCTTTTTTGCCCATTTTGTACATCAAAGAGATCAACTGTGCACAGCCAAGTCACGAAACCCGGCCCATTGGATATCTAAAAGACACATTTGCAAGGAATATACCATCCACATTTCCCCCAAGGACTTGCACTAATATTTTGCAAATACGTGGTGCTTTGCAAACAATGCATTTGAACTACAAAAGGATGAGCTAATCTCTATTATTGCCAACAATACATTAATAACTACTGAAAAGGAAGATTCTGCTTATGTAAACGACATATATTAATGGGCATATGTATCACTGTTACAAAAGCAATATCAAACTTGTTTTTCACATCTTGGCCAGCCCAAGGAAAAAAAAAACATACTTTTGTTGCATGACAAAGGGAACTACAACCTACCAACAAACCGTCTGCAAGCAGTTAAGCAAATGGCAAAAGAAAGCTCATTGGCAAATGTTTTAGAGAGGCAGGGATGATTTTCATCAATTACTTCCAGAGGCAAGGTGTTCATTTGTAAGTCAAGTATAAATATACACCCAGCATTCATTTGTTGCAATCTGTTTAAAAAGGAGCAGCGATGCCAACAAATTCAGTCATTTGAAGCAGCAGGAATCCGACACTCCAACGAAGAAAAGGAATTCTAGTTCAAACATGAATTTTGATGTCTTGACTTCGAATCTGCAGCACTGCTAGGAAACCTGAAGCTTAAGCTAGGACATCCATGTTTACCATGCATCAAATGAGGATAACTGTTACTTATCCATGGGTGATAAGGATGGGAAGAGGCAAATATACAGGGAGGAGCTTAATGGAAGTTGGCTATTAAGGATAATGTGGAAGAGATTGGCTCTGTTCTCAGCCCTCATAAGTTTCTCTACTAGCGTCGCAAAGAGACAATTAGGGCATCTAAGAATGTTTCAATACCTAATGTCCATCATTCATAGGGTTGAAAATCATGACTCCTAAACCACGATTTAAGCAGAAAAGCTAGAAGTTCTCCTTCCCAACATCAAGTATAAGGAAACAGGAAATTAAGCAAACAGCTTTCGCGTTTTTCTGTGTGCAAAATTGCTAGTCATAAAAAAGAAACTTCTTCAATGTCTATGCCACCAACTCTTCTATCTTACCATAATGTTAAATCTTCTGTTTCCTTATTCCATTCGTTTCTATACGAGCACCATTTAGTACCGTAGTTGCATCTTTCTGCTAAACAAAAATCAAATAAAACAATTCCGCCACAAAGTAAATGCTGAAGCGAACCGTGCTGAAAATGTGAGGCAGAGCACGCCAAGTGAGGTGGTGAAGATGAAATGGGCAGACTGTGAGTAGCTTTTCAATCTTGCCTGAAAAGTTTTTGTTTCACTAGACTAAAGCTTGAAGAGGGGAAGCATGTGCGAAGAGACAGAAGACTTGACGCACACTGCACACTGCACATGGGATGCAGGTCCTTTTGAATTTAACAGGCCTATTGGGCATTGTCAACTGAGTTTTTATATTCGTAGACAGAATGGATCCAAAGACCTGCCCAAAATCTGATCTGGAAATTTTCAGTTTGGTGTGAGAATTTTGGTCCAATATTTCAGGTCTACCAGGCTTTCTGGTATGTGAGCCAGAAAAACCACAACTTACCAAATGCTCCAGCTTTATCTTGCATGCATCTATACAATGCCATCATACTTCTTAGTCCTTAAGGAACATGAAAAGAACTTAACATATTGTCCCTATAGATTCATGAGGGGTATAAAGACAAGTTTTGCAATCATCTTCCAAGAAAAGTGACCATTACAGTGAAAACCCCCAAAAAGAATCATGGCCATTGGCCACCAAACCCAAAAAGTGGTACCTACACCATCTTAGCCGCACCATGCCCAACAAAACAAACAGCAAACTTATATCACCAGATAACACCCTAGAAAGCAGTGTCTGCTCTGCCTAATGAGGCATCGATCAATCAAGAACTCTGTCCTAGATCATTGAAAACTCTTTACGCCAGTGAGCACGGGATTATTTCCCTTCCACCCAAAAACTAAGGGCAATGATAACCGCCTTTTGACCAGATTTCCTCTTACGATGGTTTATTCTATCTGCATAAGCATAATGCACCATCATTATAAAGTTTCAATTAACTTGTTATGTATGGCCCACATGTTTTTGCTTTTAGTGGTGTTAGATTGCTCTCCGTATCAATCAGAGATCCTTATATTACTAAAAGATATAGCAAGACATAGCAGGCGAGCCTGACGCAGCTTAAGCACTTAAAATTGACCTGAAGTTTAAGTAAAGAAATGTTCCATCTTCAATTGGGCTTCAGTGACAGGACTTACATCTAACTCTTGGAAGAGCCCGAGGTGCAAGAGTCAGGTGCACCGGACATGCTTCAAATAAAGAGCAAAAATCCACATATATGGGTATACGATAACATATAGCAATCACTACTACTACGATTCCAACAGTGAGAAATTGAAGTCATTATATGCACAAACTTTTCAGTTTGCAAGGACCAGATAAAAGGTGCTCCAGCATGTATAGTAAATTACATTAAATGGAGCTTAGGAGTTAGCTCCAAAGATCCCTTGTGCAAAATAATGATCTAGCTTTATAAGCATGGATGCATGAAACGAAAGAACACATGCAAGAAAGATAGCTATAAACCATGAAAAGAGGAGCACATAAAAAAATTATTGTAGAAACTACCAATGAAAACATGGAAAAGAACTTGCCCGTGCGCAAGTACTGGCTGAGAAAATAGCAGGACCATGAAGGCAGACAAGTCAGATTAGCATGAAATTCCTTTTGCCAACATAAGTTACAACTAAGGTACCAGTGTCATGTTTCTTTAGCCAAAAAGAAAACCAAACGGCTCAAGAAGTGATAACTCTTCCATAATTGTAGCGACACCTTTTATTTCCCAACAATGGGAAACCCACGAATTCATAACAATGGAAAACCCTAATGGCAGAAGAGCCTCAAGACGCCATCTTTTATACCGATTACATTGGAAAAGATCATAACAAAGGAAAACCCATAATTCATCAATTTTTGTAGTTGTCATCCTTTGCCCAAGGACTCGGTCAAAAAGAAGAATTTGTTGAAAGACTGGACTTTTAGTTGATAATACTAAAACACCTATCCGGACAAATCATGTCACATTTTTTGTGAAGCTTATGAAGATGCACCACTGCGGAAGTAGCCAAGAAGAAACAAAGGCCAAAATGAACTTGGTAACTTGACTCATATAGTATAATGTCTTTCTTTCCGGATAATTGCTGAGCGAAAATAACTAATAGGCAAGAAAATGTTGAAAACTAAAAATGACCAAGAATAGAATGGCAAAGATTTTATTTAATACCAACAGACATATAGCTTCCACCATATTTACATAGTAAAGACATGAGATAATGGAGCAAAGGTTTCTTGTACATCATTGGGAAAATCACACAAATGGTCCCTGAACTTTGGCCCAATGTGCGATGTGGTCCATGAACTTTCAATTTGTTCAATATGGTCCATGAACTTTCGATACATGTTCAATCTAGTCCCTAGACTAGATAATCCAGGAACTAGATTGAATTTAGGGATATAATAATCAAAGAACTAGATTGAACATTCACCAAAAGTTTATAGACCACATTGAACAAATTAATAATAGTTCAAGGACGACATTGAACATTGAGCCAAAGTTTAAGGATCATTTGTGTAATTATCCATACGTCATTCTAAAGTAAGGCAGGTGCCAGTTTCTGTACTCTACTGGGCACTAAAATCAAGTTCTTTAGTTCATTGCACAAGCCACTAGCCTTGTTTTGCATGTCACTTAATTTCATGGTCACCAAGCAAACATGAAAACACTTGGCCGGTGCTTACATCAAGTTTTAAAATTGCAAGACTGATGTTAGATCTGACACGAGTTTTGGCGTAAGCAACAAGATACTACAGTTGGATGGAGGCAGTGGCAGTAGCAGCAAGTTCTTAGAAGATTATCATGACCTAGCAACACATTAGAAGCACGCATTTATGCAAAAATGTATGGACATTAATGTCACCGTGTTAAACCACTACCAAGTGAAGCAAAAAGTATGAACGCTATCATTAGAGCCTTATGCAGGCAATCTAACACAAACCAAGCAGAAGACATGACCTTACCTTAGTCTAAGGGGATCTATGTACAACTGAATACCAGATAATGATGGAACATAATACTGCTTCACAGGCTCATTCCCAGTCAACAGTAGAGGCACTCCAACTCCAAAGACGCTCCACTCTTTAAAAGATTCCCATAAATCCTCGAGAAAATAATAAGGGAGTGGATCAGCTTCCCGTGTTCGCCTACGCCTTGATTTCAACTGTAGAGTATCGATTCACAAGACAAGTAATGCCCTTAATACTAACACACAATAAAAGTCAAGACACTGCGATAACAAGTATACAGGGTTACCACATGGTGCACATTTGAACAAAGAAAATTGACATGCAATGGAGAAATCAAAGGTTACTTGTATGTCGACATGGAAGACAACTCCTAGATAAACTTCGCAAAAAATGTAGAACATAAGAAAATCAGGCATGGCCCCATCAATCAGGGAATAGATAAGAATGAAAAATCCAAGATTCCGAACTTGAACTAGGTTCTGAAACAACAAAAGCGAATCATAACAACTTATGTTTAACCCAGCATGTAGTCTATGAGGACAGCTTCAAGATCGAAGCTGCTATCCTCGTTATTATACTGAAAACTTTCACTGTCTCAACCCAAGAACACAAGATAAGTAACAAAACAGCAAATCCCAACTTCAGCAAAATCAAATTCCATTGTCGTGATAAAGACAAGAGCATGTCATCAGAACACCCTCGACAAGCGACATTCTCTAATCTTCTCAGCAACCTAACAGAACACACCAATAAACTCCACAATCAGCACACATCTCCAACAAGGGCCTACGACGAACGAAATTAGCACAACTACCACAAATGCCCCAAGCTCCCTTACCTCAGGCGAGTGCTGAGCCTGGACCGAGGGCGTGACGGAATCCATGAGTCGATCCAAATTGGTCAAATTCGCAGCCCCGGGGGGCGAGGACGAGCAGACGGAGTTCGGCCGCGACAATGCCGAGTCATCCGAGGAGTCGGCGGGGGCCTCCGTCTCCGCCGACTCGACCCGGGACTGCTTCTGGCGCTGCTTCTGCAACTGCTGCTGCAGGAGGAGCTGCTGCTGCTGCTGCTGGCGCCGGACCGGCGGCGGGTTGTAGAACCGACTGTCCGGGTGAACCCCAGTCGCTGCGAAACGGCCGGAGTTGGACATTATAGCAATCGCGGCGCGCGAATCGGGACGAGACCGCCGGTGATTGAGCCGATGGGGAGCGGATTGCGCGCAAGAATCGAAGCAATTAGGGTTCGAAGGAAGGGGAAATCGGGGTGCGGGGGCGGGCGGGCGGAGGAGGGTTTAGGGGTTTGGGATTCAGCTCGAGTGAGGGGGTATTACCAACTTATCAAAGTTTCGATTTTGACGAGAGAGGAGAGAGAAAGTGAGTTCAATGAGAGAGAGAGAGAGACTGCGTGCTTGTGGAGGCTGCTGCTTCGACTGCGTGCGAGTTTTCGAGGGGGCTTTTGGTGCGGGATTTGGAGGAGAGAGAGAGTGGAGAAGACTCAGAGAAGAGAGAGACGGGGACGGGGACGGGGACGGGGAAGGAAGAAGAAGAAGGGGGCTTTCGGTGCTTTCGTTTGTTCTTTTTCGATCTTTCGAGGATTAAGGAAAATTCAATTTGGCGAATTTTGCCGGTACTCGTGGAACTCGTGAGTTCGTATAATATAATTCAGTGGGTCCGATTCGGTTTCGGGAACACGACAGTGGCCGTGAGCCGTGTGGAGTTGGTGGGATTCGAATCGGCAAACATCAGCCTCCCTCCCTCCCTCCCCCCATTTATAAATCCAACCCACGCGACCTTAACTCGTGGTCTCAATTCCCCTTAACCTCGTCCCGCTCGCCGACTCTCTTTTCGAATCAGTATCGCTATCTCGTCTGAAATTCGCAGATTCGCGAGAACCCAATGTGGCATCCGAGCCGATCGAAGAGTTTGCAACGTCGGTTGCAGCGTTGTTTTTGGTCAAAAGGCACTGCAAAAGCAGCAGTGCTGGATAGTCAAAGATTTTGCACGTGCATTGCTCTGTCGAATGAGCAAGACCCTAACCGATGGGCACGTGCAAATGAATGGCCAAAACCGGCCCGTCACTTCCTTCCCCTCCATAGTCCACGTGACCGTGATTCGTTCATCAATGGGGGTGGTTTATTTCTTGGGAAGATGGCCATTGAAAACCTTTTTTTTTTCTTGGAGTTCCAATGGAATTAGCTCTTCATCAGTGAAAGAAACGAACCGAAAATGCAAAGCTCTTCCTTCTTTCTTGTTTTTTTTGTTGACGTACCAGCTTCTGATTCCTGAATATAAGATGGATCGTGTGTTCCTCCAATCACTCTTTTGATCAATTAAGTTATAGTTGGGAGGAACTCGCTTTTGATCCAAGCTCTTGCAATTTGCTAAAAATCGATGATCAAAATTCCAACTAGGATGCACGCATCGTTAGATGTTTATTCCATTTAAAAATGTTCCCCATCATTTTATTATGTAGCAATGTGGAACTTGATAAGTTTTCGTGAGAAAAATGAGTTGCGCACCTGAATAAAGATTATCAAGATCTAGATTATCATGAACAAAACTTGATGGGGGTCATCATTCTCACGAAGTCTCCAAACAAAAATACCTAAAATCAAACACTCATTTGCAAAAATCCTATTTGAAATTTCATCACACTCTCGACTTGTCCCTCATTTAAAGGGTCTATCTATCGCTTCACATTGAAATCCGTTCCCATACATAACTTTTGATGTGACAACGGTACTATTCGGTTGGGAAATACAAGCATATAGAGATCTGGTTCATTTTTCGGATGATTCTATTGTAGTTTCACAAGAACACAAGGGACGTATGTAGCATCCGAAGGAAGTTTTACTCTACGACTATGCCATCTATCAATCGAAAATGTGTTAAAATAGTTGTTTATGGCTATTCAAAACACAAAGTCGATGACCTGATGACATCCAAGCACGCAGATGATTCAAATTATATGCCTTCAACAAAATCCAAAGGAAATATTGCCAGTTGGCCAGGACAATAGTCCGAAGAAATGCATGAAATCAAGTTCAAAATACTATCCTCGTAAAAAAAAAAAAAAACATGGGGGAGAAAAAAGGAAGAAAAGAATAGAAGTTCAAAAAGCCCATTGGGCCAACAAAATCTAGAGTCAGATTCTCCAATGGGCCGGGATAGCCCAAGATAAGATCGCAGTCCAAGATTGAACGTGCAAATTTACTCTTCTCAAGTATGGATCGGCCTGCCTAGTTTTAGTAAACCCGGCAATGGAGAAATAAATGAGTCCTTCAAATCTTATTTTATTTTATTTTATTTATTTTTGACTCTGCATGAGTTTTCGGCAATAATCTATTGACAAATAGGAAATTACTGGAAAATACGAGGAATCACGATACTAAAATAAGTCCCCCCCGTTATATGTTCTCTTACAAGGAGTTTGAGAAGGCAAAATTTCAGGCGACGATACCTCGTATTAGTGAAAGAAGCACTTGGAGAGTAATCACCGGAATCATGCATGCCAAGGACAAAGCTATCATTCTCCTAAAATTGGCAAACTCCTCCTTCAAATTGCGTCTAACTGCATATATGACTGCCGACCGGGTAGGTAGTAGCAGATCTTGCTCGATCTCTCTCTCTACTTATAAAACACAGCTTGCCTACCTTGCGGGTCGGGTAGTAGCGGATCTTGCTCGAGGCTCTTCACTCCATAGATCTATATGTACAGCTTTCCGGACATACCGGTAGCCCACCGGTGGGGCTCTACCGCACTCTCGAGGGGGGGTTTATCTCTCAATCGACGCAAAGTAAGGATGAAGCACGTTACCTCCGCCGTTGTGTTCTCTTCAGGAGCAATGCACCGGGACAATAGTGGTCCTTTTTTCGGTCAACAAAATACAATATTTGACAATAGGAGCCTGAAAATGTCAGCCTCAGCATGACATGCTAAATGAATTCCTTCCGCAGAAAAAAAAAAAAAAAAACAGAGA
>BCNH02000011.1:24437406-24470109 GCA_001662345.2 Metrosideros polymorpha var. glaberrima | reverse complement strand
AAAGCTAAAAAAATTTCATAATAATTTATGAATATAATTTTTTCAAAAATTTATAAGAAATTTTTTCTTAAATTGGATTAAATATGCAATAGGGGTCGGGTTGGGTCGGGGTATGAGTCACTAAATTTGCATTATTTGAAAATGAGTCAAAACGGGTTAAATGGATCGGACTATTTTCGACTTGACCCAAACCCGATTCTACGCGCCCGTCTGACTTCTCTAATTTTGCGTAGCAAGTTGATCCTCTTTCTAGGATCCAGACCACGTTCCATGAACTTCATCTTTCTCGCACACCAGACACATTCTATGAACCTGAGAAGTGGGCCTTCTTGTTCCACCAGCCTAATTAGTGCCCGACAAGCACAGTCGCGTCACCATTGCCTGTCTTCTCCATCACAGTCCAAGTCACTTATTCTCTTCTGGTATTAAAAAAGCAACTCGACATTTTGATCTCTAATCAACTCCTTAATTTTTCTCCCCACTTGCAGTCGCCATTTTTATTCGACGAGAAAATCATCGATTAATGAATTTCATCAGCAAGCAATTGAGTTAATTCGATCAATTTAATTAAAAATCACTGACGTGGATACCAGCCATCCTATATGGTGCGGCCGGTATTAATATGTACAATTTTTAAAATTTTTTTCTTCTAGGGTCGTCGGCCAAAATGAAAGGAAAAAAAAGAAGAAAAATTCAAAAAATTTCATATAAAAATTATTTAAAATTATCTATGTCAATACTGGCCATGCCATATAGGATTGGTGTCCACATTAGTGATTTTCGATTAAAATTGATCGGATAGACTCAATTGACACAAATATAAAATGTTTATGACTAAATTGGTCCCATTGAAATATTTATGACTAAACTCGTACGAATGCAATAAATTTAGAACTTTTTTGGTAACGTTCCCTTTGTCCAAATGTATGGATTCTCTTTGGAAGGCCCCAACTGAAGATCCGAGCATTGCATATGGGTATAATTCACGAGACCCCACGACCGCGTGCGAGTTTCGCTTTCCATCTCAACGTGGAACTTATAAAAAGCATAGCTATTTTTATATTCACCATTGCATTCCTAACATTCCTAACCCTCTAATAAAGAAAAGGGGAAAAACCTTAACATAGGGTTTACTTAGACGACCGTCTGAATAATCAATCAGTAAATTAGGGATTAATAAACTATAGTATCGACGTTAAATATTTTAATCAGCTTATGGAAATACAAGATCTAAGGCACGCCTTGACTTTTATTAATCCCCATCACCTAATTTGGGAGGAGAGTGGGACCCTCAATGACCCTAAAACGTTCTTAACATCGGACCATCATATGTGTCGTGCCATCCGACCCGACACCAAAAGTACACTATTATATTGGCGGTCGTGGCGGATCCATATACAAAAATTGAATGATCCAATTGCAATTTTTGTAGTGTGCTCAATAATCAATACAGTTACCAACTTCTCAATTAAATATACTAATTATCCGATTTACGAAATTTATGCGCTCTTTATATATGTGGAGCATCTTTTCGCTTACTAATATAAGTTTTCGAGTTGAAGTTTCATGCAATTACGCCTATTTCATGAATGGAGTTTTTTGCGACGCATGTATTTTGACTCTTTTTAATAAAACGCTTAAAACCCTTTAAGCCGTGCTTTTGACACGTTAAATTCGCAGGCAATTCTCCCAATAATTTCGAAATTTTGGATGAAATTTTGTATTTTGACGAAAATGAAAAAAAATAAAATTGCTTTTGACTCTTTTTGAAGCCAAAATAAAAAACACTCGACTCTCTCCAAATTCTTCCCCTCCCAAACATGTCTGCCAAACAAAACAAAAAGTAAAAACAAAAGAATAAAGGAGTGCCAACTTGTCCGTGACGCCGTGGCTTTACTCAGTTTCCATTCCCTCTTCTGTTTATCGGTTCTCTGTCCTCTCCTTCTCCCCCTCTCTCTCTCTCTCTCTCGATGGGAATTACAGATTAGGCAGCTGATCTCACTTCCTCTTCTTCTTGTCTGGTACCCATTTCTCGTTGCTTTCTTTCTTTCTTATCTGTTGATTTTCTTGCATGTTTTCTTTCCTCGCTTTTTAAGTTCGTTTCGAAGTCTTCGGTACGAGCAAGACTGTGCTAAGAATAATCTTTCTTGGGGTAACTAAAGTGGCTTTATTTGCGCGGAAGAAGAGGGAGGCCACTTCCCATCTGCTTGGTCTCTCTCCCTCTCTCTCTCTCTCAAAGAATTTGTTTGGCATTTTACGGCTGTGGGATACTGCGGATAGATTTTTTAGTTGTTTTTTTTTCTTTGGTTGATCAGTGGGTGTGGTATGATTCTTGTCCCTTTGGTCTGGATCGTGTGCTTGCCTTTTCTATTGGAAGACTTTCTGTGTAATTATCTTCGGGCATCAAGGCTGTCTCTCTCTCTCTCTCTTTCTCTCTCTCTCTCTCCCTCACACACACACACACACGCACATTAACAATGAGATAATCACTTGGAAGGTCCATTAATTAATTTATTTATCAATTTGGCTGAACTCAAACAGAGCTCACCATATTGGATCATTAGATTTTCCTTAACCAATCAAGCATCATCTTGATAATGCGACACATTGACCAATTTCGTCGTCAGATGTGCTCAGTCTCTGCTTCAACCATTCTGAGTTTGTGATAGAATTTGTTGGTTGTTCATAACCCACAACAGAATTTGGACCAGATCCATCTTCGAGGGCATAGAAAGCACCAACTTAAAGCAACTGATAGGAGCTTTGCACTTACACCAAAGTTTTGTGTGCTTTTTTGTAGGTCATAGTGGGTGGTGATTTTAATTGTTTTTTTTTCTTGAATACTCAGGTTTAGAGAGGGGTTTACTATATGATGGAGGCCTGCGATTGCATCGACACCCAATGGTCTCCTGGAGAACTACTTGTGAAGTATCAGTACATATCGGACTTCTTGATTGCTTTGGCATATTTTTCGATTCCCCTCGAGCTCATATACTTTGTGCAAAAATCTGCGTTCTTCCCATATAGATGGGTGCTGATGCAGTTTGGTGCTTTCATTGTTCTTTGTGGGGCGACTCACTTTATAAATCTGTGGACAATGAATATGCATTCAAAAGCTGTTGCTGTGGTGATGACAATTGCGAAAGTTTCTTGTGCCATCGTGTCATGTGCAACAGCTCTGATGCTTGTGCACATAATTCCTGACTTGCTGGGCGTAAAAACAAGGGAATTGTTTTTGAAGAATAAAGCAGAAGAGCTCGACAGAGAGATGGGCCTCATTCTTACACAAGAGGAAACTGGACGGCATGTTAGGATGCTAACTCATGAGATTAGAAGTACTCTCGACCGCCATACTATACTGAAAACAACTCTTGTAGAATTGGGGAGGACATTAGGGCTTGAGGAATGTGCCTTGTGGATGCCGTCACAGACGGGCACGACCTTGCAACTCTCCCATACTCTCCACCATCAGCTATCGGTTGGATCTACTATTCCGATAAACCTTCCCACAGTCAATGAAGTTTTCAGTAGTGGACAAGCGATGCATATTCCCTATACATGTCCTCTGGCTAGGATCAGACCTCTTGTGGGAAGATATATGCCACCAGAAGTTGTTGCAGTTCGAGTACCACTATTGCACCTATCAAATTTTCTGATCAAACATTGGCCTGACCTTTCGGTGAAAAGCTATGCAGCGATGGTTCTGATTCTCCCTACAAATTGTGGTAGACAATGGCGAGAGCACGAGTTGGAACTTGTTGAAGTTGTTGCAGACCAGGTTTGTCCTGTCTTAATCGATTGAAAATTTCCTGGGTGCCATCTCTTCTATATATGTGGACACAAATGCCTTTCACAAGTTTGGCACTGGGCGTACCTTCTCATGGTTGCTTGTATAGCTGTAAATCTGTCCACAAAGCAGTGGTTGAAAGAAGAATTAAAACAAATTATAAAGACCACCACGAGTGCAATTAGAGGGGCTTTGCTGTAAGGTGGCAAGGCAACACACAGCTATGAATAAGTTTCATGGAATGGGAACCTCATTTCTAGAAGTTTGCTCTCCCTATATCCCCGTTTGGTGGATATTTGATAACACGGGACATTACTGAACTGAGAATAACAGTAGCTTTGCATAATCACAAGCTAGAAGCTATTCTGGCCTTTACATTGCTTTTCCACAGGTCCCTCTCACTTGGTTTTGATATCATGCTGATGCAGCAGTGAAGTGGTGCTTTTATATCTTTCGCTCAGATATTTATTAGTCGTTATACGCTTTCTTGATGCTGTTAGTTCTGATTCTAGCATGTCCTCCAATAAATAACAATTTCAGACTTTGTCCCTGTTTCAACAATTGTGAGGGAGAAGAAATCTATTGCTACAGTGTGAGCCACATGCAAGTTCATTAAGATGCAAGTTCCTGTCGTTATGGTTTCTAACTGAGAGTAGATGCTATATCACTAATGTGCTCTTCATAAATTAAATATGTCGGCTCCAGCTTCTGGTTCTTTTCTTATTCTGCTTTTCACTTCGTTTTTTCTCCCCTACCTGATCCATGTCTAATGTCAGGATTGTCCATCATGCATTTAATTAGTGACCGATAGTGGCCGTTGCAGTCATTATAAAATGGTAGCAGCGGCCGCTACTTCTATTGGCCACTGTTGCAGCGAGAATCTGATTCTTGCCCATAGTGGCTGCTATCTCTGCTATTGTGGCTATCGCGAATTCATGGCTGCTATTGTGATATTGTGTTGGTTGCAAGAAATATCTCCAAAACTCAAGAAAAAATTTCTTTCCAAATCTTGGATTCTTTACCAAAATAAGAAAAAGAACAAAAAAATAAGAAAAAAGAAAAACAAATGATAAGATCGTGAGAGAATAAGATTGGTAATTTTGTTTTTATCAAATTTTTTTATGCAGGTGTTATTTATGTATTGTGGTGATAAACCATAATTATTGTTGTTTTCATGTGTGTCTGTATACTAATTCCTACTTGTCAAGATATTAGTGTTTAGGTATATCATGTAATATCTTTTTGTTTAAATGTAAATATGTCATGTATTAGTGTAATTTTGTGACTTCCTAGTTTATCTTTTCATTACTTATAGCCATGTGTCACGGGTCGATAGTTCTTGGCCTTGAAACAGCCCGTGTGGCGCCTGGCGAGTTGAGACACGCTAGGCCAGCCTTGTTCCTACGGTTGATCATAAGAGCAATATGGCGAACAACTTCTTCGTATCGGTCATACCACGCCCAGCTAAGCTTGAGCATCTAGTCCATCAAGCAAGACACGTAGTTTACTCTAGGCACGGCAACTGGTTTTGGCTTGCCATGGCCTCATCAGGAGATCGGCATCAGCTCTCGACCAGTTTGTACACAAGAGGCCAACCCCGCCTTCAAAGCTCCTAAGGATATATTCTTTCTAACCTAGAACTCCTAGCACAAACCGTCTTGAGGCCACTCCCATGGACCAGTTGTGTTCATCCCCTTTCGCATCTCAAACTCATCTCGACGACACCACTCGCTCCACTCACAAGGTCATACGAGTACAGGAGAACCAGGCAATCTCTCGGCCCGTGTCACATGTATGAGAGTAATTCCTCAATCCAAACGAGATCTCCTATCCTCTTTGTCAAATTTATCTGTAAATTTATGTGACTCAACTTTTTGGCACCCTTAAATACTGGAAGTGCTCTCTAACATTGGTATAATATAAAAAAAAATAAACCTTATACCCTTCACACAAGTCAATTGAGGACTTTAGCATGTTTTTGCAAATTTTATGAAATTTTACAACCACTATCAGCTATTAGGAGGCTGTTATGTCAACATCCGTGACAACTGCACTGTGACAGCTTCAGCGACCGCAACTTAAAACATTGACTGTCCTTGTTCAAAGTTTGGGCCTTTGGGGTTTAGTCTAGCAATTGCTACATGAAACCTTCTGAGGAGTCTGAAAAGTGAAAACCTAGAATGAGCAGGTGATACTGGTGGATATATCTGCTGCTATAATGGGATCAGAGTGTATTGGAAGTAAGAAGAGGGTACAAATTTGAAGATTGATTCTAACTAATTTTGAAAGTCTACCCGCTTGTTAGTTTCTTCATTTAGATAATTTCTCTTTAAGAGAGATCTTATGGTCTGGAACATTAAATGGGAAAAAGAAAGGAGAAAAGAAAGAATGTGAAGGTTTCCTCGCCTTATGTCTACTTTGTGGTGGTGCGTTGGCATTCTTTTAGTCTTGTGTTACATTGAGGAATATGTTGTCTTCATCGTCTTGAAGCTTCTCATCAATCATTCATGACTTTGATATTTCCATCCACAAGTGCCATATATAGTTTTTTTTTCCCTAGGTTCCTTATTTTTATTGCTTCAAAAATCATGAAATTTGTACCAGGATTTTCATGTTATCTGGCTGCTGAATTTGCATCTCAATTTCATATTAGGTAGCTGTGGCTCTCTCACATGCTGCTATTCTTGAAGACTCCATGCGAGCTCGGGATCAGCTTGTTGAGCAGAATATTGCTTTAGATGTAGCTCGCCGTGAGGCAGAGATGGCAATTCATGCTCGCAATGATTTCCTAGCAGTAATGAATCATGAAATGAGGACACCATTTCATTCAATTATTGCGCTCTCTTCACTGCTTTTAGATACCGAATTGACTCCCGAACAAAGGATTATGATTGAAACCATACTGAAGAGCAGCAACCTCTTGGCAACGCTTATTAATGATGTTCTTGACCTTTCTAAACTTGAGGATGGCAGCCTCGAGCTAGACATTGGAACATTCAACCTTCATGGTATCGTCAGAGAGGTAAACATAACCACTTTTTGCTTACAGTATTTAAGAAGTTTCCAATAATCTTCATTTTGTCCATTAATTTGCTTTATCCAAGAAGCAACATGATTAATTGGTTATCTTATGAACCCAGGTTATTAATCTGATAAAGCCCATCGCTTCTGTGAAAAAACTATCCATGACTGCATTTCTGGCTCCTGACCTGCCTACCCATGCTGTTGGCGATGAAAAACACCTTATGCAAATTATGCTAAATATAATTGGGAATGCCGTGAAGTTCACAAAGCAAGGCTACGTATCAGTTGTAGCTTCCATTGCAAAACCAGAGTCATTAGCGGAGTGGCGACCAACCGAATTCCATCCAGTCTTTAGCAATGCCCACTTCTACCTGAGAGTGCAGGTTGATGGCTTTTGCAGTTTAGCTTCATTTAGCATGTATAGATTGTCCTTTCGAGCAAAACTCCTTATCTTCGGCTCTCTCTCTCTGTCTCTCTGTCTCTCTCTCTGTCTCTCTGTCTCTCTGTCTCTCTCTCAGCTTGCTATATAATGCTTTGTTTCACGTTCTTTTGCACTGATAAATTTGAATTACAGCGCATGCCATATCAGAAAACACGCCTTATTTTTGTAAAAATCAATCTGGGTTATCATTGTCTTAATGATGCAACTGATTTGGATTCTCATAACAGGTTAAGGACTCTGGCTGTGGCATACAGCCACAAGATATTTCTCAAATATTTACCAGATTTATTCATCCTCGAGGTGGATCTAATCGAGGAAGTGGCTGTGTAGGACTTGGACTTGCCATTTGCAAAAGGTAGGTTGCACATTGCTTAATGCTTTTGCTCAAATTGCAACTTTCTTTTCTTTTGTAAGCATCTATGGTCCTTTGGACACTTTACTGATTGCTAGTCCCTCAAGCATATGAAGCCCTCTTTGTCTCATGCACACTGACAAACTGTGAGCCAGAATGTCCAAACCTTGGGAGGGCTTCAAATTAGTTTAGTTGAGTCAGAAAAGATCTATAGATCTTTGAACCTTAAATTTTATGCTTCTCAAGGCATAATATCAAGTAGTGACCCTCGAGGTTGCGGATTGATTTATTTGCACCGGTTACTCTTTTAGTTTTCTCACCCCTTTTGGACACTCAGATGATATCTCAGAGATGATTTTCTCGCCCTTTTATGTACTAAAGTTTGCAAGCCACCGGATGAAATTGCATTATCTTGGTTTTGTGATCTGAGATCTCGCCTACTCTCCTTTTCATGATTTTAGATTTATAAATCTCATGGGAGGTCACATATCCATCGAGAGCGAAGGCCATGACATGGGCACCAACGTCACTTTTATCGTCAAACTACAGAAATGCAGCAATGCAAATGACTCGGCAGCCCACGAGATCACACCTAGAGCTCAGTCTAGTCATGGAAGCGCCGATTTTGCTCGGCACAAACCTGTCAGAGATCCTGACAGGACGTTCCCCTCCAGCTCCCGGTATCAAAGAAGTTTTTGAAGTCTCAAATGTGAGTGCTTTATTGTAATGGCGTATCCCAACGAGGTCTCCCCAAGATACTGTTCAGGTGAAAAATGGGTATTGACTGCGTAATCCCTTTTCATCTTTGGAGGCCTGCACATCTGATTCTTGAGTGATACTTCAAAGCATCGACTTTATGTTGGGATCAGAGAGGTCTTGAGGTTGCGAGTACGAAGTTGTGCAGGGAGGCCCTTTTATTTTTATTGAAAGTCTAGAGTTCTTTTGGAGGTTGCGAGTAGGTGGATTGGGATTCATCTGGTAGAACGAGAGGGATCTGACGTGAGTACCCAAGCAGTCTTGTGAGTATAACTCTCGACGGTTTCGGTAGCATAACCGTTGATCCCTTTACTCTCCGTTTTTAGTTTTCTTGCGTCTGCACTTGCCCTACATAGACTTTAGGAACCAGGTATGATGCGCCCTTGATGGAAATTCACATTCTCTATATGCTTAGCAATGACTAACAGGTGCTTTAAGTGTAGTTATTAGAAAAATCCATATTCAAATCTCTCTACTTCTATAACATTAATTATACCACAATAACAATCATTATTGCTATTGTTGTTGTTGTTTGCCTTTCTCTTTCTGGGCGGGGGTTGGGGGACGTCGGAACTGATTTTGCTTATTCGCTGCTGCCCGAGGATTATGCCGAGGAGATCCACTCTTGCTGAGGAAAAAGAACATCCACTGTCTCAAAGGCGGCTCAAGCAGCTGTCGGAATTACTCTCCTAATTTTTAGGAACGATATCACAAGCTTTTCACAAGAGCCTCCCTCTCAGATTTACATGCCATGGAAGCTTTGTCTAGAGGAACTCTCCATTTTCTGGGCAAAAGTCTCGAGTTGTCTTTGCAAGAAATGTGGATAGATTAACACGACTTGACATCTGCCCGTAGCTCTCTTTTGCTCAAAGAAAGCATTTGAGAATTGGGACAGCCTTTGCTCATGCTACCTATTCGTAACTAAGATTTCCCTCATGCCAAAGATTAAGCGAGGCAGTACTCTAACTCGTGGAAACAGACAAAGACCTTGTTGTCCAGAGCACAATGCTAAATTGCCATCCAGCAGGACATTTTGCAGTCCAACTAAGAATTTCCCATCTTCCACTGCAGAAGAGGCGGACCTTAATTCAAAACATCAACGTTTTTAGTGTGTTTTCGGGTCAATTTTCTTGATTGATAGACAAGATTAACACAGAGCTTGCTGCTCATGGGATAGACATCATTTTGGCTAAAGGAAGAATACTCTATTGCCTGTTTTAAGCAAAATAAAGCATTTTAGCTGAACTATGCCGAACAGTATAAGGGTTATCTATAATATAAACTTGCTTATTCTGACGCAAGATAAACCCCCACATGGTCTATAGAACACCATGATTCGTGATCATTTTCAACTCTGCTCATTCGAGTACACAAATTAGGCTTATTTTGACGCAAGATAAACCCCCACATGGTCTGTAGAACACTACGAATCGTGATCGTTTTCAACTCGGCTCATTTGAGTACACAAATTAGGGGTGAGCATGATTACGAAATAGAACCGATAATCGGAGAATCAGATCGATGAGGTTTTAGATTTTAGGATACGTAGGGTAGATTCCAAATTTCAAAAATTGAAAAATCTGATAGGTTACCTAAAACTCGAAACTTGAAGCAAGCCTTCGTGTTTTTGTTCAATGTCTTCGCTTAATCCTACGGTATTCCATAATGAGCATGTAATCTGAAACCACTAATCTAAACTTCAATTTCCAACGATACTAATGACCGAGACTTTTACTTTATTAATGTTTCATATTTTTCGTGTATAAATATGAGTTGTGATCAATGAATTATGACAACAAATAATGATCATAAAGTTTATTCACTACAATAATTCAATTAAGAATACAAATTTCACCTAGATAAACTTTGAAACCGACCCTGAAACTTGTGCTAGAACAGAATCCAAGTTTCACAATATGCATGGTAGATTCTAGATTCAAAAAATTAGGAAACTGATTCCAATGGGTAGGTTCCACTACCACCAAGGGCATATGCAACCCTACATTGTCACCTGCTACCGGTGATGTACCCTGCTGCATCTACAATGTACGAGCATTACGAGCTTCCAATGCTTCCGTTCTCTCTCTTTTTCTTTTTTCAGAGAAAAACTTCATACATACAAATGGATAAAGCGCATAGATGGATCTAACGAAATGAGTATGGATGAATGAGAGAAAAACAGCCACACCTGAGTATTCGAAATAAGTGCAACACTAAAAGAATGAAATCCACGGTAGTGATTGGAAAGACAAGGATCTAAATAGAACCTTGAAAATCATCAGACTCCGTCTTTCTACCACATGAAACAGTGAGTTCCAGAACAAACGGAAACAAGTAGGCAAAATTAATCTAACATAGTTACTAAAGACACATGGAACACCAAAATTTGTGTACTCTTCAGTGTTCTTCATAACAGGTTTCACTTCTTTGCCTTCTTTGGTACCCTGAAAGCCAAATGAAATTCTCTCAGATAAATCCAACCATGGATAAAGAGAAATCTGCCCATTTTGTTGCATATACTTACTCGGCTGCAGGTGCTGTAGCTGGTGGTGCTGCTGCTGGCCTCTCACCAGGTCCCTGTTCAATTTTAGACATGGAAGGGAATCGAGTTAGGATCCACCAATGATACATAAATACATTTTCATTTATCTGTTTTCAGTGCTTGTTTTACTTCATTCGGCTCTTTAAACACAAGATAATTACTTTTGGACTCAGCCTACAAAATTCTACTTGATCATTCCCTCATCTAGTCATTTTATATTGTCTAGCTGGTGATAAGACTCACCTGGGCCAGACGCTCCTCCCTCCTAGCAAATTTCCTTTCCCTGCTTGCCTTGTTCTTTGCCCTCTTAGCCTCGAATTGGTCAGACAATGTCTTTTCTCTGGCCTTCTCTGCTTTAGACTTGTGAATGCTCTCCATCAGCACACGCTTGTTCTTGAATACATTACCCTTCACCCTCATGTACATGTCATGATACATGTGCTTGTCGATCTTCTTTGATTCCCTATATTTGCGGAGCAAACGCCTAAGAACACGCATCCTCCTCATCCACAAGATCTTTGTGGGCAGCCTTGCCTCCCTTGTACCCTTGCGCTTACCTGAAATCAGGTCGAGTTACTACTCACAGCCTCCTAGGGTTTTACTGGCTTACCAAGAGCAATGGTTACGTCGTAGGGACGAAAAATTACAAATACAGACACATAATACATTGGAAAAAAGCTCTTCCTTTCAGTACAGAGTTGTGGCCACTTGAAATAAAAAAATAAACATACTGAACTCATACTGTACTGAAGCTCTAATTACAGAAGATCTCTCAGTTCAGAGGAAACTTACCATATCCTGAGTGACGGCCCTTTCTCTTGGCCTCCTTCATGCGCCGTGCCCTAGATCGAGAGTGGATCTTAGTGGGCTTCCTGATAATGAAACCATCTTTAACCAACTTCCTGATGTTCTGGCCTGTGTAAACATCCAAAATTGATATCAATCGATGAAGGCAACAGAAACTTAACTACTGAGCCACTTCTGGCCGACAAGAAGAATGCAACCAGTACTCAGAGGAAGTGCCGCCACTTTGTGGGAAAAGGGGGGGGGGGGGGGGGGGGGGGGGGGGGGGGGTGATGGTGAAGCAAGCGAGTGCAGCGCTAGAGAAATTACTCACGAAACCAGATCAACAGTTCTAAATTGCGTGTTGACTCTACCGAGAATCAATTAGAAGAACTCAAATAGCAAGCAAGCCACAGTTGAGATGTTGATTATTTGTAAAGGAAAGGAAGTTAGTAGCGACTAAACAAGCAAGTTCAACTGACAGAACCAAACGTACAGAGTCTTAATTCTAGACAAGATTCCACTCAGCCCCTCCTAAATGAATCTGAAAAGAAAAATAACAATTGGAAGTCCTCCATACGTTCCTTTCCTCCCTACGAACCAAACAGAATCACAGGCCAGATGCGGAAACCGAACAATTAATCGTCGATAAATTCTCAGACCCACAGCGCTAATTCTTCGCATGAACAGCAACGGAAGACCAACTGATCCCCCCGTCTCAGTAAACACACGAAGCAAAAGGCACGAGAAATCGAATGCCACACGAGAAAGCAACAACCACAGGCGAATTCACATCGCAGCCATCCAAGAAAACGTCTTTACATCCTCATCCTCCATACTAACGGCACCAGAAACTCGACCTCCAAGCACTGAAGCTCACCAATCAACACACATGCTTAAAACCGTTGTTCAATCTCTTCTTTCCCCTACCGATCATTTGCTGCCGAGACGATGACAAGTCCGAGAAAGCAGCTCGGGACCGACATCGAGGAGACACGACACGCAGAGCAAACACGTGAACGAAGCTACAGCAGGAAAAACAAAACGAAGAGAGCGAGAGACAGCGAGAGAGAGAGAGAAGCGACGCGACTTACGGGAGTTGGCCATGGAGATTTCGTTGACTTCATTGGGATCGAGCCAGACCTTGCCTCTGCCGCACTTGAGGACGCTAGCGGCGAGCCGCTTCTGAAGCTTCAGCGAGACCATCTCTCTCCCTCTCTCTCGCTGGTCGATGCTTGGGGAAAAGCAGAAGAAGAAATGAAAAGCGGTAGGGTGGAGGCTTATATACCACAGCTTCGGCCTAGGGTTTTCAGAGCTTCTTCCGTGATGGGCTGGGCTTCGTTCAGTCTTTCGTTGTATTCACACTCTTAATCTCGATGGGATGGGCTGGGCCGACCTCGGTCAGCCCAGTTTGGAGGATACTAAGGCAAGACTAGTGATTAGAGTGGGATCTTACTTCTTAGTAAGGTTGCAACACTGAAAAATGAGACAGGATCACCTTTTTCTTCTAGGTTAAATACCACAAAAAAATTCTAATAAGGTACACCCGTGTAATATTTACCCTAATCATCGTGTCGCAAAAAATCTCAAATCGGTACATCCAATTTGAGGATAAATGTTACAAAGGTGTGCGGGTTTGAAAATCTTTTGCGGCATGAAAAAATAGTATGGGGTAAATGTGGAACGGGACATACTAGTTTGGTATTTTTGGTGAGGAAAAAGTTAGTTTGGAGTTACTGTGGCATGAGTGGACTGGTTTAGAATTTTTAGTGGTATTAACCCTTTCTCTTGTATATGAAAAGATCGATTATTTCGGTCACGACAAAAAAGCATTGCTAATTGAAATTGGAACGTTTCAACCAATAAAAAAAGAAATTGGAATGTTGCCTCCCACCAAGATCAACACACCAACGTGCAGACATGTAAAGCATTCCAAATACCAACTCTTAGCCACTAAAAATGGACACTTTCCATGCGTATAAGATGCAGGGAGAGTTCGGTGGCCTTAGCCAACACTAGTTGACAATCCACCTCTCTTTCAAACGAGAATGGCTCTTCTCGCTCGTCTCTGTGTCGCAAATTGTTTGCTTCTCTTGCCCCAGTTTGCGGTCGTTTTTGCCGCCGACACCGATGCTTATGGATCCGAATCCAGCCTCAAGAAGCCGAAACTACATGGAGACCAAAGCCTCCTCTCCACGAACATTGGGATTCAAGGAGTCATTTACTGTAAATCGAGCTCGAAGCTTGTCCCGCTCCAAGGTACCTAATGCGTTCATGTTCTGTCCAGCGTCCATGCCAGTTTCTGATCTCCTACGGCCATTGTCTGTTTGTGCTCCCTTGTCTTCCGTTGCTCACAACCATTTAAAACGAGATGATGCGAACTTCGGCCTGCTCATCGGCGAATGTAAGAGTGATTTGCACGTATATATTTTGGCTAACACTATCTAACCAAGAATAAATATCATAGCGACTTGATCACATCGAAAATTGATATACTTCATCCTATGCCCCGTCCCATAAAAAGAGAGTGGCGTGAGGATGAGTTCAGTTATTCTCCGTGCTGAATCTTATACAGCAAATCCACACACCATCGTCTTCAATTTTGATGGCGATAGACAGTTAGCTAGTAAAGAAGATTAGATCCATTTTTGAACTGCCTAGGCATGGTGCATCCTCACAGCTTCTCTGTCAAACTTCCATTGGCTAATGAGTTTGAATTCCATATGTGGTAATAGACAAAATCATGGGTAAGTCGCGATACAACAATGTGATTCCAGGTGCTCGGGTGAGGGTATCGTGTTTGGCCGTGGATGGGCGAGGGTACGAAACTGCTCCATTCGGCATCTTGAGCAGACCAACCGATGCAAACGGCTATTTCTTGGCAACACTGTCGCCAACAGAGGTCGAAGATAACTGGAAGCTCACACAATGCAAGGCTTTCCTGGAGTCCTCTCCCTCAGAGACCTGCAAAGTCCCGACGGATGTCAACAGGGGGGTCACTGGTGCTCTTCTTTCATCCTATCGCCTCTCGAACGACAAGAGAATGAAATGGTTCTCTGTGGGGCCTTTTGTCTACACCTCGTGATGTCGGAGACTCGATTCCTAATAGGGGAATATGAGAGGCGATAATGGGGTGGAATATGGAGAAATGAAGCTACTATATATCTGAGGTTATTGACTAATTAAAGTTAATAAGTGTGATTAAGTCTTTTGAGCTCTTTGCCAGTAGCTCAAGTTTCGATATTGGCATGTGATCAGAAAAGTGTTGCCCATCTCTATGATCACTAAACAGCTACAACCAAAGAGGCCAGATGAAACTATTGGGTTGTTCTCTTGCTTAATAAAATAATGAAGTATTGGAGGGTTGGACTTCGACCCATATTAGCCCGCTTCATATGGGACCATGATCTAACGGTTCATGCGGAGTGGACTGATGTAGGTCAGGAGTACCCAAAAATAGCTAGATGAGTGGGCTAAGAGCTAACAAAACAAAGAACAAATAAATAAATGAACGAGAAATTAAATAAAGAAAACTCAGGGGTTCATGCGTTTCTCGTCTGCTATTTCTGTGCCAGATATAATATGAGTCCATTGTGACTATTACCAAATCCAAAGTTTTGATTAGCAATTCACGAGAACGTTACCTTCGTATGGACAGAATCAAGCACTCTCCACAGCCATGGAGATACGGGATGCTCGAGTCAACGCGAGCAGCGAGCAAAAAGTAGACAAATTTTCCGATCTAATGTGCCGAGCAGAACATTTTGCAGGCAACGAGTGCAGCAAAACATGAACATTAAGCATTCTAGTTAGCCAAAACAATGAGCATGTTGGCAAACGAACAGTCTTGTGCAAATTATAAGAAGTGCGGTTCAAAGGAGAGATGAATCGCCGGCAGATTCCGGCCAAACAGTTACGGTAAGCAAGCATGGCCATTGAGAAATAAAAAAGCCACGACTAATTCAGACTGTTATTATACCTGTTCTGAACCACTAATCAGAGCAGGAATGCAGTTAGTCTCCAGTTCCCACTGGGAAGCCTCGCAATCAAGCTCTGCTTCCGTGTTGCTCTTATACAGGCCTTTTTCTTTCTATGTTTTTTCATATCCGAGCTTGACTTCGCACTTCGCACACTTGTTATCTTCATCACCAATGTCACGTATAAACTTGATCAAAGAACAGAGGCCACCCAAGAAGTTGTGATCGATCACGCCGTGGCCATCCACCACATGTGCAAAGTCCACCAGCTTTACTTTCGGATCTGCACGGCCATCCAAAGCTGACTCCCTGTCATAAAAGATGAGGATCGAACAAGAATAGAAGTGATAATTCGTCTGAACCTCGAACCATTGCTTCAGCCGTAACAGTTGTGCCAAAATCCCACCCGAGTGACCGTAAACTGTTGATGCGTACGAACAATCCGGATCCGCATTCGAACCCAGAGACAAGTTAGAAGAAACGAACTTCCTCAGAGCCGACCTGACATCGTCCGCATTAAAGCTATGAACAACCTTCTTGTCAGGTTGCCAAAATCCGGCTTCGCTGTTCTGATATACCTTTAGCCCCGAAATTCTGAACCCCAGTGAAACGCTCGTGCTATTTCGATCTTTCCCTAAGCACTTCTGGATGTACTTCTCAGAGGCCTCGGGATACCATGTTCTGGATCCCATCTTGATGTCCATGACAGATGGGTTCACGCGACCCGCGACGAGATCCTCCAGAACCAGGTGAGGTTGAGGACCCGATCCATCAGACGCCTCTACAATCTGAGTTCCGTGAAACACAGGAAAGAATTCGCGAATATGACTGGGGATCTCGGTATCGGAAGAGAATGAGTTGTAAAAGGCCACTTCCATCGCTCCGCGCTGATCGCTCTGGAGAGGCTTATAGAAGCGACCCGAGTCATCCACCAGCGGCCCGAGCTTTCCACTGTCTGCTCGGTGACCGGCGACTTGATGATCCGGGACCTTGAGCATGGTGTGTATGACGCGCGCGAAAGATTCTCAAAACTTCCTCAGATTTCGATTATCTATCTCTGTTCAAAGCAATAAAGCCAGTCTTGATAGATCAATTCGCGGCCAAATGAACTCAAGCGGAAAATCTACGTCAATGGGTAACTAACTACTCCAAGAATGACTCTAAGGCAGGATGCTTCCTCGCAAGCCATTAACGAAAGCGATTGAAAACAGAATCCTGATTGGAAATTTCATAGTAACAATTTAAGATTAAATAAACAAAATGCAAAAGGCGGCAATTTAATTAATAAACCAATTAAAAAGGCGATCAACAAGTCTTCGCACTTCACAAAAACAATCAAAGGCCACGCCATTGTGGACACTGTCAACAGGTACTAACGATGATTTCCTCGCAGATTCTTTTTTCTTTTTTGTTGTTTCAATCCCTCTTTCTGCGAACTCGCCCAACGACCAAAGGCACCCAAGCTTTACCGCATTGCCATTGATTCACGAACCTAATCACTGCAACGACTCGACGCGAACGCGAACGCGAACGCGCAATCGACTTTATCTCAGGGATCGCAATGATTAAGATTCACGTACCGCGGATTGGGCGACGCCATGGACGAGTTTTGCAGGTCAGAGGTGAAGCTCTTGCACGTGAAAGACCTCGCCGACGATGAAGGCCCGGAAAATCAGAGAGAGAGAGAGAGAGAGAGAGAGTTTACAGCGAGAGACAGAGTCGCCCGAGATGCTGCCGCTAGTGCTGCCCATATCAGGTGGAGGAAGGAGCGTCTCTTTGCCGCTTATACTCGCCGAGAGATGCGTTTCGCCTTTTATTTTTATTTTTTTTTAATATTTTTTCCCGAGGAACAATTTATCACCGACCAGATGAATTTCGATTTTTCCATTTGATACACGGAAGCTTTCAGAGCTGCCTCTTCGATGATGGGCTGGGCTTCTTTTAATCTTTCTTTATCAGATTTTATGCTGGTGTCCTTGAAATTTCGAGATACAGCTCGTGCGCCGAAGGGCTCGTACGAGGGATGCGAGGCCCACTCTGGATTAGCAGCAAAATCGCGAGTTTAAAAAATATACATGATCGCAAGAGTAATTAACATAAATTCGGGTGTAATTTTTCTTCGACTTTTGTTAATATACTCTCCTTCCCACTTCTCTTCCCCAAATGCCCATTTGAAATTAAGATTGAATGGCATGCAAATTAAGACAATTGTAAGAGTGCCTGCTAGATATTGCGGGAGTGATATTGTAACATGGTAGAGATATTAAAAGGTGAGATTGAACCGCCTCATTTTTCTATATGTATAAAAATTGATTGTGTTCGTCATGACAAAAAAACGCTACTAACTTAAAAGACTTGCCAGAGACGATCACTGTTTGGGCCGCCATATATGACGGGCCGAATGAACTACAATTTTCAATTTGATGCACGGAAAGATGTGTTTTTTTTTTTCATTGTTCCCCTTTTTCCTTTTCTGTGTATTGATGTTGTTCTTTTCCCCCTTTTCTTCTGCCAATCAAAAGGTTAATACTCGCCACTCACATGCGAGTGACTTGATGCATGAAACTATAATGATAATTTTGTGGTCAATAATGACATATCTAAATTATACGCTATTCCGTGAGGCCCATTGTCATTTTCCTCAATCGCCCTTCATTTGGTTCGAGAAATGGCACGTGGAACTTGCGCACTTTGTCAACGGCAACATAATGTTTGCTGAGGTCAGAGCTAATCGACACGAAATTGTCGAGTTGGAGGGGGCAAATTGAAAAAATCAACGTTTAGGGGTGACTTTGAATATCGATGTGCAAATACAGGGTGAAATCTGGAAAGTTGTGGAATTTAATTTAGTAGATTAGGTCATACCATATCGTGTAAAATACCACCCCAACGCCTAATGTATCAATTTAGTGAGATAATTTTACACTCTCTCCTTTTTAAATTTTTCTAATTTCCTTTTCGTATTTTCCTGCCCAATGAATATAAAACAACGAGATTTTGACTCGGGCAAATGCGTTCGCGCGCGCAACGCAATATGAGAGCGCGAGGGGGAGACACATGTCAGCGATTCTCCATGGCCGATCACCGCCATCACCTTCTTCCTTCTTCAGTTCATCTCTCCTCTCTTCGCGCCTTGAAGTTCGAATGCTCCCACTCGCTAATGGCTAAAACTCAAACCCCTCTCCCTCTCTCTCTCTCTGTTCGAAAGGCTAACTCTCTGTGTTTTTCTTCCCCCCATTTTGGCGAAGATTCGAGAGCTTCATAGCAGAGAGATAGCAAGTTTCGAGGAGCGAACGAAGTCATGGCGACTGCCAAGTTAGATCGCGTGCCGAGCATGAAGGAGCGAGTCGAGGACAGCGTCAGGGCTCATTGCAACGATCTGTTCTCGCTTCTCTCCAGGTCCGTTTGCTCGGTCACCGTTCGCATCATCCTCGGCCGTATATTCCTCAATGAGTTTCTTTTGCCTGCTGGGTGTATTCAATCTGTGGTTGTCGGGGAGATGTCGGAGGAGGTTTCCGGGAGAGGAAGAGAATTAGTCATCCCCAATCAGTCACGGCTTGATTCAGGAGAGATGAGATAGTTATGTTTCGGAATTTACGTTGGAGTCTTTGTTTTTTTTTTTTTTTTCCATCATCATCAGTAGAGGAGACGGGTTCAGACAAACTCGTTATATTTCATCAGTTCTTGTTTGCGGCTTTATCTTTGGCTCGACTTTGTGTAACTATGGTTGTACTTTGTTTAATTTGCACTGAGATGGTACCGAAGTTGGAGATCCAGTGTTTGACATCCGGTTCCGTCATTTGTTCGTTCATTTAGTAATTGATTTGTCTCTGGTATGAATGTGTTAAAGGAGACAGAAAATTCTTTATGCATCATAGTCAGATATTCTACTAGCTCGGCTTTCACATAGGTGGGTTACCATCTAACACGAAACTTCAATCAAGAAAAACCTAGTACATCCTTTTTTTTAAGGTTGGAAAAACAAAGATATCGGGGGTTCATGTGGTTGTCTTTCATGCAAATCTCATAGCTGATCATTTCATGGGCAATCAAAGAGCGTCGTGAGAGCTTGTGGAGTGGGGGCGTTAATCATCTGGGAGGAGCATGTTGTCGTTGTTGCTTCATTCTGGTTGTTTGAAACGACTGGCTTGTATTGAATTTTCCCCTGTGTGATTTTGTTTCCAATTTTAAGGTATGTGAAACAGGGAAATGGGATATTGCAGCCACGTCACTTGCTGGATGAGCATGACAGCATCATGGATGATGAGCAATCAAGACAAAGTCTTAGCACTTGCCCCTTCAACGAGGTCCTAAAATCGGCACAGGTGTATCTTCCTTTTAGTTACTTTTCCTTTCGTAAGATGCAACTTTCAGTGGAAGGGAAAAGAAAAGGACAGAAAGGAAGAGCCAAAATGAAGTTCTTTTCAATTTTTTGAATGTTGAGTTGATTTTGATGCCTGTAGAGGTGCTGTAGAGGTATCAGTAGTAAGCAACTTCACTGCAGCTCGGACTGTGGAGCTCAACGGAACTTTATGTTTGTTATTTTCTTTCAACCTTAAGATGAGATCACAGCTGAGACGGCTTTCGCTACCTAGTTATGAGAGGATATTGTTTTTGGCTTCTGCGTTGACTGTGACTTTATATTTTGTACGTTCATCATAGCTATATTTTTGAATAATTTGGCTTTTGTCATGACTTCTGCTGTCAGCCTTTTGGGAGCTATGTTTTTGAATAATTTTGACTATTGTGAAATACTTACTGAATGTCAAAGCCAAATCATGTGATTGTCCTCAGGCATAGGTTTTCCTTGCTGTTTTAGCATTTACTTCTTTTCAGTTCCATTCTTTGGTCTGTGTAAAAGGAGAGGAGACTTGAAATACAACCAAGCAGTGTTTAATCTACATATATACTTGAGTTGCAGTTTCTAACCACTGCATATAGTTTGTCTAAATGATCTTGCTGTATTTTAAGGGAATCCTTGGTTGTGTTCTTATCATTTGTTAAGCTGTCCTGGCTGAATTGACTGAAGAAAGACACATGTATTGTTCTATCTTCAGAAAATTCATACCTGACTCAAACAATTGTCTGTTCGTGCTCTTAACATTTCATTCACCTGTTAGTATGCAAAATGCTAATGTATTCCTTTTGCCTATGGTAACAGGAAGCTATAGTTTTACCTCCATTTGTAGCAATAGCAGTCCGTCCAAGACCTGGTGTTTGGGAACATGTCCGTATCAACGTGAATGAGCTTAGTGTGGATCAATTGACTGTATCTGAATATCTTCGATTCAAAGAAGAGCTTGTGGATGGGCTGTAAGAAACTTTTTTTTCCTTAACAACGCAATGATTACTCTAATTTTTTTGATGAATTGTGTAATTTCACGTATTCCAGTTTCATTGCCTTTTGAACGTGAATCAGGTCAAATACCCCTTTTGTGCTTGAGCTTGACTTTGAGCCATTCAATGCAACCTTTCCTCGCTCTAATCGATCATCATATATTGGCAATGGCGTTCAATTTCTCAACCGCCACCTTTCTTCAATCATGTTCCGTAATAAAGATTGCTTGGAGCCCTTACTTGATTTTCTTCATATGCACAAACAGAAAGGTCATGTAAGTCTCCGAAATAGATTTCCTCTTGAGAAAAAATTGTTAGCGCAACTATTATAACATGATGATGTCCATGTGCGTCACCCTTATGTTTGTCTCTCCAACATTCTTGTGAGCTACTTCAAAATCATGTGTCTCTGGCTGATGATCTTGCACATTCTAATGAGCATCATTTGCAGACGTTGATGCTAAATGACCGAATACAAAATATGTCGAAACTCGAGTCTGCTTTGGCTAGCGGAAGATTATCTTTCTAGGCTTCCTTCTGACACACCCTACTCAGAGTTTGATTACGAGTACGCTAGTTTTCATGAAGTTTTCTGGACAGAGATAAAATTTTCATGCATTTTAAATTTTCTGTTCCTAAACATGTTCACTCTTTTCTCACAACTTCATCTAGGTTACAAGGTATGGGGTTTGAGAGAGGCTGGGGCGATAGTGCAACTAAGGTATTAGAGATGATGCATCTTCTGTTGGATATCCTACAGGCTCCCGATCCCTCCACTCTAGAAACATTCCTTGGCAGAATACCAATGGTATTTAATGTCGTCATATTGTCCCCCCATGGATATTTTGGGCAAGCTAATGTGTTGGGGTTACCAGATACTGGAGGGCAGGTAGGTATGACTTTGATCTTTTTTGTAATACTTGTAATAAAATAAAATAAAATAATCTTTTATGTATTGCCTCTTCTTTACTGATGCGGTCTCTGTGAGTGACCATACCTAGAATTTACGTTGGCTACTGCATGCAGATTGTCTACATACTTGATCAGGTTCGGGCACTAGAGAATGAAATGCTCCTCAGAATACAGAAGCAAGGACTGGATGTGACCCCCAGAATTCTCATTGTATGTATAAACTGATTTATTACTTTATCAGAGCATGCTATCGTTGCTTTCTCTGGTACTGCCATTTGTTCTTGGTTCTCCCTTTTTCTTCTTCTTCTTACTTGATTTTTGTTCTTTCAGGTTACTAGGTTGATACCTGATGCAAAAGGAACCACATGCAACCAACGGCTGGAAAGAGTCAGCGGAACACATCACACATATATTCTGCGAGTTCCCTTCTGATCTGAGAAAGGAATTCTTCATGAATGGATTTCAAGATTTGATGTGTGGCCTTTTCTGGAAACTTTTGCTGAGGTAAACTGTATGACTTTTGCTGTTTAAATAGCTATTTATATCCCCTAAACTTCATCTATTCCTGATCCAATGATCATACATTACATCCTAAACTTTGTTTCTTTGTGATCGATGAACGGATCAACTTTACTTCCAAAGACATACACAAAGTTAGGTCCACGTTATCTCAAAGAACAAATGCGCTATCCAAATGTTACTAATTTCTGCCCTTCAAATAGAGGAAGCGATCTTTTTCTTAACTGGCACTCTTCCTGGTTTTCTTATTCGTTTTTTCCTTCTTTAATTGGAGTGAGGCTTAGAAGGGAAGAGAGGCCGACGGGAGGGATTTTCTCTGGAAGAAAGCTCAGTTCGAGAACTTCTACAATCTCTTTTATGCTACCTAGTCCCAATTAGTGTTGTTGCTTATTGTGTTTCTTCCGGGGGTGATTGATACAACTTGATTTTACCAGAACTCTGACACCATTTAGGGAAAAATCTGTGTAGTGATCTTGTTTTTTTCTAATCGTATATGCCATTCTGTGGCTTCATGTTGCAACATCTAACTATGCATAATCAACACCTAATCTGGACCATGTGTGCAATTCTCTGTCCTTTTTCCTGATGCAACATGTAATTCTCGCAGTTTACTAGGTTATCAGTTTTAGTAGTTCTGTACATGCTTTCTCCTGTCTTGGATGGATATGGACGCCCTTTCTTATACCTGCTGTACCTATACTCATCTATTGTCATTTTTTCGTGTCATCGCTTATCAGGATGCGGCATGTGAAATTGCCGTAGAGTTGCAAGGCTATCCAGATTTTATTATAGGGAACTACAGTGATGGTAATCTTGTTGCATCGTTATTGGCTCAAAAGATGGGAGTTACACAGGTTTGCCACTGTTTTTGGATCAGAGTGGGTAAAAACTGAAGTGTTTAGCTAGTCTTTCTTTCATGTATTGTTTTAGTTATATAATATCTGCTCTGCATAGTGCACCATTGCACATGCACTGGAGAAGACGAAGTACCCAGATTCTGACATATACTGGAAGGATTTTGAGGATAAGTACCACTTCTCCTGTCAATTCACTGCTGATCTAATTGCGATGAATCATGCTGACTTTATCATCACCAGCACATATCAAGAAATAGCGGGAGCGTAAGTTTCTCCACTGTGCAATTATCAGTATGCCCCCTCTATGCTAGATGCTTTGATCATACGTGACCTATAATCAACTTACAGACTGGAAAATAACCGATAGCCATGTGGTAATGCTTAAAAATATTGGTTCAAAGTCTTGTATGCTATGTATAACAGAATGATAACGCTTGCACAACTCTGTACCCGAATGATTTTTTTATAGGTAAATTAGTGTATTTGGTTTTAAACTGTGTAACTCAATTGTGCTCTTTGTGACTGTAATAATGTGCGACTCGGCTTGTTTGTCCTGTTTTTCCTTCTGACACCCTTGTGCATTGTGGAGTGAACTATCTACCAATTTGACTCGATCTTCACCATTCCTTTCAGGAAGAATACTGTTGGGCAGTATGAGAGCTACACTGCCTTTACACTTCCAGGGTCGTATAGGGTAGTTCATGGAATTGATGTTTTTGATCCAAAGTTCAATATCATCTCTCCTGGGGCAGATATGAGCATTTATTTTCCGTACTTTCAAAAGCATGGGCGACTTGCAGCTTTAAATGATACGATAGAGAAATTGCTCTTTCATACTGAGCAAAATGAAAAGCACATGTGAGTCCCATCTTAATTGTGGATCTTCCTTGCCTCATAACTATTTTCTTATGCCTACATATGAAACACTGCAGTGGCAGATTGAGAGATGAATCCAAGCCTATTATCTTTTCCATGGCAAGGTTGGACTGAGTTAAAAACATCACTGGCTTGGTGGAATGCTATGATAAGAGCTCTGAACTGAGGGAATTGGCTAATCTTGTTGTCATAGCTGGTAACAATGATGTGAAGAAGTCCAAAGATAGGGAAGAAGCAGAAGAAATTGAGAAGATGCATGACTTGATCAAGACGTACAACTTAGATGGGCAGTTTCGATGGATGTCTATGCAAACAAATCGAGCTTGTAATGGTGAGCTATATCGATGCATAGCAGACACAAAAGGTGTTTTTGTTCAGGTAATCAATTTTTGCACGTTATGTTCGTTGGTGAGTCTTCATTTAGGCCTTCCCTAAACACCTAATTATTTGTTCACTTCTGGAGTGCAGCCAGCTCTGTATGAAGCCTTTGGACTCACCGTTGTAGAGGCCATGACTTGTGGCTTGCCAACATTTGCCACTTGCCATGGAGGTCCTGCAGAGATCATTAAGCACGGCGTGTCAGGTTTCCATATCGATCCTTATCACCCAGACCAGGCTTCAGCACTCATGGTTGATTTCTTACGACGGTGCAAGGAGGACTCGAGTTGTTGGAACTTGGAAGAAAATATCTGATGCAGGGCTCCAGAGGATTTATGATCGGTGAGTGGTATATAGCGCCAGTATGATGCATCTTCAGCTTGTATACATGTGACTTAGCTGGACTTTCGCTGATCTGCAGGTATACGTGGAAGATCTATTCTGAAAGGTTGATGACACTGGCTGGGGTTTATGGCTTCTGGAAGCATGTTTCCAAGCTAGAGAGGTGTGCAACCCGATGTTATGTGGAGAACTGGTAAGAAGAGTTCAAATTGATAGGCTGCTTCCAGATGCATGGTTTTTCTACTTTCACTATCGTTTTAGAATGCTAACGGGAGTATCTTGGCTTGATCTCCATAATCAGGATATTGTGATTTACAGATATTTGGATAATTGGAGTATCATTAGAAAATCCTGAGAGTACTTGTTAACAAATAAGATAAGGATTTTGAGCGGGTGCGCATTGGAGAATCTTTTCTCCACAGTCACGAACACTGTTGAACACAGACTCAGAGATTCCACTACATTAACTTACTCATTCCCCGCTAGTTGTGCAACCAATGGTGCTTGTGGAGAAGTTTTCTCCAGCGTTGGTGGATTTGATATAAAGCCGTAAATAGTATTAAAATTTTAGCCCCTTGTTAGTTGTAAGTTGGACAATTATCACGCTTCACCTACTTGTGCTTGGAATTACACATCTTACTCTTGATCAGCTACTTCAGCAGAAATATCTACTGAAGCATTACAAATCCATGAAAGATTTAGAATTCAAACCCTTGTAAGTGTGACAGTTTACCCTGCTTCACCTACTTGTGCCTTCCTGTACACTACTCGCCCTAGTAGTCGTGCTTTGAAGCTGAGAGTTGACTGCATAAGGAGATAAATCTCTACTTGTTGTTATAATTTCCATGATATGGTTGTCGTATGACCATACCATTGCAAGAAATTTGATTTTGACCAAATTCCTAGAGCAAGACAAAATGATAGCTGTAGTTTGTGCGTGGATATCTGTTAAAGGGTCCTTTTTGCTGATTCACCATCATCATTTTGCTGAAACTTTTCCGCTGTATCTTCATGGAAAGTGCATTCTGTAGCCAGTTGGCACATTGGTCGGAACAACTGTATAGGTGGGTCTCTTTATGGAGGTGACCAAGTAAGAGAATGGTCGAGGCTTATTAGCTTACTGGGAAATGATCAATTATACATGCACCAGTAATCTAAACAAGATTTATCAAGAAAAGGAACTACAGAGATGCTGAAGTGTTGCAGCTGACCTTGCATCGTGTCTTTTATTACTTTTGCCTCAATGTTGTCCATGCTACTGCGACTGCTGCCATCACTTAGCTGCTCAATAACCAGACATTCAGAGATATCATAATTACGTCAAGTCCACCTTTTCCAATTTGTCTGAGCAAAACGTAGGAGAGTACTTTAGTATGTGACTACCAAATAAAGGTCCTGATTTTCTTGGGAAATTGTTTGTGCTGATTCGTTCGTTCTTGCCATGTCCAGGTGAAGTCAGTTCCACGGGCGATTGATAATTCATGCTAAGATGTAGATCCTGGAGGATCCATAGCCCACGAAGAAGTTATTCCCATAGGCGAACAGGTATGCTGAAACCAGAAAGTGCAGCTTGCTTATCAACAACAGATCACTGCATGCTTCAAGGGATTAAAAAAGGATGAAGTTTGCTTTGATTCTGAAAAATTTTATTTTGCGGCATAGGCCAGCCACGGAAGTGCAATCTGCAAGTTCCATTCTCCTGACGTTTGATGCTTATTTGTACTGTTCTGTTCATGTTAAGGAGGGTGGTCATGCTGAAATGCCCTCACCAGTTCCATTCTTCTGATGTTCGAGGCGTATCTCTAATTCGTTCTTATTGTATGGCCCGGGAAGCAACATAGACAATAATTCGATCGACGTGATAACAATCACGCTGTCGTATCGAAACCCGAATCCTGGAAAGAGTTTCGTAAACGTGCTTTACATCAACTCATCCGGTACCTTTGAACGAACCGGGGATCGACAGAGTGCAGGTTAATGTGAACAAGATCTGCGAAAGCTTGCTAACTGTCTACGGAACTCTCAAGACGAGCGAACAAGCGCAAGGGCCAGTAAGGACATTTCCATGTATTTCTGTAAATTGCAATTTTTGGGGAATAAAAAGCAAATAAATGTTCTTTACAGTTTTCCCAGTTCTGCAGAAGAAGAGCTCGGCCCTACTCCTTCGTTTTCAACATTTTCGCGCTCCTTGTTACTGCGACGGCTCTCATTCCTCTTTCTCTCTCTCCTTGCGCTGTCGTTTTCGTCCGTCCCCTTCGAGGACGAACGCAACCATCGTTGCCTTCGTCAAGCGAGCACCAGCAGTTCCACGATCCTCAGCGCGGTGTCGCACAGCAGCTTGAAAACCTTGTTCCGGCGCGACATCACCATCTGGTCGCCCCCGGCCTCCATCCTGAACCCTTCCTCGCACGACTCCGCGTCCGCGATCGCCGCCTTCACCCACGGCCTCAGGCCCCCGTAGTCCCCGGCGCTCGCGGCGGCGATCGACGCCTCCAACTGCTCCACCGCGTCCGCGTACTGGTCGGTGCAGTCGCTGAGGCACTGCTCCACCGCCGGGTCCAGGCCTCCCTCGCCGCCGAGCATCCGGCCGATGAAGGCGGCGCTGTCCGTCGCGTTCGAGGCGGCGAGCCCAAGCGCGACCGCCGCGAGCCCTGCGGTGTCCGCCTCCTCGCTCCTCGGATCGGACCGGAGCGCGGATTCGCAGAAGCCTTTGCGAGGTACGTGCTCGCAGACTTGTGAAATCAAATTGGAGCTACTCGTTTGTGCATATGTCGAGAAAGCTAGGGTTATTAAGATTGAGAGCATCACGATCATTGACCTGTTCATCGTTGCTTACTATCTTCTTCGATTGGATTAATTTTGCCGCTGTTCATCGTCGCTTGGGCGTTGATCTCTGATTTTGATGGAGGGCTTTGGTGGTTAATCTGTTTTGAACTGGCTTCCTTCCTCTGGGTGCGGGCGAGCGTTCGTTGAGATCTGTCGAAACCTTCAAACCGAATGCAATTCACATCGCAAAAATAACAAACGATTTAACAATTCATAAAGCCATCGATAAAATACTCAATACCTGTCATACATAATCTCAGACGAGGATTAGACTTGGAAATGTAACAAATTGAAACGTGGCGAATATCTCGTTAGCTGGAATATAAAAAATATATATATATATATCATATTAATGATGCATGTCGTGACCTTAAAACTTTACTTATATACGGGCAAAATTCGATAACTAATGATAATATGCACCTTGGAAGTGGCAAATTTATTCAAAAATTAGCAGTGCCAAACTGTACAAATGGGTCATATTCAATTATTTGATAAGCGCGTATCACATTGCTTTAAAAATCAATTTGGTAATTATATATATGTGTGTGTGTGTGTGTAAAAGAACATAGTATGGGGAAATGCTCTTTTTCTCCACTTGTCAAAACATTAAGAAAAACAAATGTTAGTTTCCAAAGAAAAACATGGGGTACAAATGTCTCCCCTCTAATCTAATTCGCACATAAATCCACTGACTGAGCCCAGATGTATCTCGATAACCCATTACCAGAGCACACTATCGGCATTGTAGTTAGGTGTCAAGCGGTCCTATGCTTTACGTTAGAAAAGTCTCTTGATGAATTAGTTTGCTCTTTTCATCCAGGGGCTTGGACATGGAAACTCGACTATCTGGAGGGGCTATAAAGCACCCTGCAAGTATCACGAATCGGAGAAGTTTGGCTTCGGTTCTTAAATTGGAAATCCTTTGATGCCTTAATGAGCCAACCCTGGTAGATAAACAAGCTTTTTTTATTCATTTCTTGTGATCGTTAGAGCAATGACAAAATATCAATTAAATCAACACTGTGCTGGAAGCAAATTAGTTATACTTTGCACAGTTGATAGTTGAGACTTGGGGTCACATCTGCACATTTCTTCTACTGCTTTTATATTTATTTTTTTGGCCACCGAAACTCATATTTCATTTCATGAGAAGTGAATAATACAGTCTCGGAGGTTGCGAATCAAAAGTGAATAATTCATGTTTATTTTAGCGATAAAGTTGGGATTTTAGACTTTAGACTTTGATTTAACTAGTTTTGTACCTTATATTTACCAAAAAAATAGTGAATAATTCATAGCTCATACAAAACTTATCTTGAAGATATATCCAACCGATGGATCAATAATGAGTATATGTACAATGGTCAACTATTCCCAAGGATCAAATCAACATTAATTTTGACATCATATTTGCAGTTAGGGAACAAGTCCTCGCAGTAGGAGACTTCCTTGACTATGGCCTCAATCCCACACATTACCAATCACAAGGTTACTCTGGTCAACTTGGAGCATGGAGTGCAGATGCATGCGCGGGATCTAAATCTTCAAATGTGAAGGTGGTCTCGCCGTGAAAGAAGAGGTCATCATTAGGGAGGAGCAGCCTATCTTCTTCAATGCTGATCATTCGCCGAATTTTGGTCGAAAATCGTTGACGTGGACTCCGATCATTTTACATGGCACAATCGATGCTAACATGAACAATTTAATAATTTTTTATTATATTTTTCTTTTCTTTTCTTTCTATTTTTTCCTTTCTTCCTCCGTTGGTCATTGGGCCACGACGATGGCTAGCGATCAGCCACAGGCAACGATGCGTGAGGGTTGCCCCTCACTAGATCCCAGAAAGGTTGAGCCTCGCTCGAGGCTGGTAAGGCTTGACCCTGCCGATTGGCCTTTTGCCGATCATTGACCATTGTCGAGGCTCGATGACCGGCTGAGGAAGAAGGGAAAAAAATAGAAAGAAAAGAAAAGAAAAATATAATAAAAAATTGTAAAATTATTTATGTTAGTACCGGTCGTGCCAAGTAGGATGGCCGGTGTTCACGTTAGTAATTTTCGGCCAAATTTTTTTGGATGGACTATATTATTAAATTATCAAAAGGTTAAGGACTAAATTGGTCAAGTTAAATGATTTATGACTGAATTAGCACAAATGCAATAAATTTATGACTTTTTGGAGAACTTTTCCCATTTTATCTCCACCTTATTTTGGCCTTTCCACGGCACTGAGCTGACCGTCTATTGAACCCTTGATTTGATCTTCTTCAGTGTCGTGAAAACGGAAGAAAGGTCTAATGTCTTCCGTGGCTCCTCTTCGTAGATATCGTGCATTCCTTTAACCTTCTCCACCAAATAGAGGTAGGGTTCCTCTTCGGAAGGCACAAAACAAAAGCCTAAATACATGGTATCAAATCCGAGCACTCTTTTTCTACAATCTCTCATCAAGGCAGTATGAATGACTTTTTCTAATTTCCTTTCACAGTGCTTTCATGTATCATATTTATATGAGTCCTCGCTTGCTCTATTTATGAATTTATTATTATTATTTTATTGGGTCTGACGAGCCCTCTCCAGCCTGGGTGAGGGTTACGCTACAATGAAAAAAAAATATTTAAATTTTGTAAATTTTGTTTACGTCAATGCTGTCGTGCCACATAGGACGTCTGGTGTATATGTCAACAATTTCCAGGCAAAATTGGCATGATAGACTATATTGACAAATCGTCAAAAGATTAAGGACTCGATTGAACAAATTGAGAGGTTTAGAACTGAATTGGAACAAGTGTAATAGGTTCTTGACTTTTTTGGTACTTTTGCCATTTAACAAAGGGAAAAAGCCACACACAAAAATTTCAAATTATGTATATCGTGACACATTTATCTTAAACTTTTTTTATGCACACTGTGACACAATTACTCTAAACTTTTTCTTGTGACGTAAAAAACTCCAAACTTGTAACTATATGACACATTTACCTTCCGTTAAGGTTTTGTTAGATATTATTTCAGCCAAAATGTCATTTTTATTTCACTTAAATCACATAAGCGCAACACTGACCATGTAAGCGGATTTTTAACGGTTTTTATTAACAGAATTTTGATGGAAGATAAATATGTTATTTAGGTACAAGTTTGGGATTTTTTGTGTCATAGAAAAAAAGTTTAAAGTAAATGTGTTACTGTGGACATAGTTTGGGTTTTTTGGTGGCTTTTGTCTTTTAACAAAAGGATCTAAAATTGCCAACCTTACAAACGATCTATATCAGCTTTGTTAATTTTCGTGAGAGTATTACATAATATACATACAGCTTACACAGACAATTATAACAGCAACCGGCCTTTCCTATAAACATCATCTCCTAAAAACAGAAAGAAATGAAATAAGATTAAAAAAGAAATTACACAAAAGGAAAAAGGAAGGAGGCAAAAAAAAAAGAACATTTTTGCCCGGCTAGATGCTCCAGATCCTTTTCAAGGATAGGATCCGATAACCCGTTGACTTGGACCGATTACGTTCGGGCAAACCCATTTTGTCCAACTCCTTATATCTCTCCTCCATCGCCGGCGGCGGCTCTTCCAGCGTTATTTCCTCTAACTCAACCGCCTTCCTTGGCGGTGGCGGCGAAGAACTAGAACCGCAACAAGACGACAACGGTGACGGTGACATAGACAAAGACGAACTCGCACTCGTCTCATCCTCGGAAACCTCGATCAACCAAACCACCCCCTGTGCCGCCGCACCACCGCCGACGTCCTCCGGTGGAGCCGCCTCCGCAGCTGCCTGAAAGTCCGCCTGAACTGGCGCTCTGCAGAGCGGGCAGCTTGAGTGGGACTCGAACCACGTGTCGATGCAGTCTGCGTGGAAGACATGCTCGCACTTGGGCAAACGACGGCCCGTCTCGCCTTCCTCGAAGTCCGACAGGCAAACGGCGCACTCGATGAACTGGCCAACGTGGCCGTTCCTGGAGCTCACAAAAGTGAAGACGGGGAGGGACTTGAGGACGGACCCGTCGAGGCCGCCACCGCCGGAGGATGAGTCAGCGGCCGCCGGAGCGGAGTGGCGGTTGAGGCGCCGGTGGGGGGAACGGCGGCGGCGGCGGCGGATGAACCAGCGGGCATAGCTGTGGAAGCCGAGGATGGCGAAGACGGCAACGAAGAGGACGACGACGGTGCAGAGCATTATCTTGCCACTGAGGGCGTAGCGGCGGGCGCGAGCGGCGGCGGCGGCGGCGCTCGCCGTTGGTGTGGTGGAGTCGTCGAAGTTGTCCATACGAGAGAGAGAGAGAGAGAGAGAGAGAGAGGTGAAGGTGGAGATTTGTGAAGGGAGGGTTTTAATGGAGGAGGGAAGGAGGGAAAAAGGAGAGGAAGGTTCGTTCGTGTGTGCTGCCGTTGCACACTGTTCTCGATCTCTGAGACTTGTACAAGTGGCGCGCCCTTCTAGTTTTTACTTAGCTTCCTTCCTTTTTCAGTCAATCGTCCTCTCTCTTGACCAGACGTAATGCACAGTCTTTAATTATAGAAAGGTAATGTTAAAGCATATAATAATAGATTTATACTTAAAATGCCATCGATGTGAAATATTTTAAGGGAGCCCATATCATGTGCAAACTTTCGCCACTAATGAAATGGACCCTTTTCTTCTCTATAATTCAGAGGAAAAATTGTCAAAAAAGTCCTAAACCTACTGCACTTTTGCCAATTCTGTCCTAAACCTTTTAATTTTACCAATTCAATCCTAAACTTTTTGATTTGTGCCAATTCAGTCCTAAACCTTTTAATTTTGCCAATTAAGTCCTAAATTTTTTTCATTTTTGCCAATTCAGTCCTAAGTCGCCGGCCGGTGCTGACGTGGTGCGCCGGCCGGCCAAAATAATATTTTTTTTAATATTTTTTGCTTTTTTTAATTAATTTTTTTCTTTTTTTCTTTTTTTCTTTTCTTCCTTCTTCTTCTTCCTTGGCTTGGTTGTTGCAGGTTGCTGGTTTGGCCGGT
>BCNH02000011.1:24419081-24435729 GCA_001662345.2 Metrosideros polymorpha var. glaberrima | reverse complement strand
AAGACAAACGGCCTCATCGCCATCAGAGTTTCGAACTAGAAGTTCGATTTTGATGGGGAATCGGTCGATTAGGTTTAACTTTGCTCATCGGCTAAGCGGAGCGGCAATGCTAGCAAGGTGAGAGAGCTTTGGATAGAGATGATGGAGGGGGAGTTCTGTCTGTATGAGTTGGAGCTTGGGAAGAGAGAGAAAATGCCTCTTGCGGTAGAGCTTGCCTTGCTTGTTTGTGGCTTCTCTCCTCTTTTGCAGTAGATTCAGCCGCGTTTTGAACGGCACGAACTTGAACCGCACGTGCTTGTTCTCCTCTTCATAGCGAGAGTTAACTCTTAATTTTTCCCCAAAACGCCTCGTTTTGAGTTGGGGTTTGAAGAAGATGGGAAATTTGAGCCGATTTGTCCCAATTCTTGTAAATTTAGGGCAAACATGCACGGGGACATCGCTTTTGGGTATTTATGCTGAATTTTTGCTTCGTCGGATTTTCCGTAAGCCACGTCGGTTGGAAAAAATGTTAAAATATCGTCACGTCGGATTTTTGTCATCCCAAATTGGCGATGGTACTTAAGTGATATTGTTTTTTTAATCAAAGAGGCACTGAATTGATCTGTCGAGAAGTTTTGACATTAACATCAGCGCCGTATAAAAATTATAGCATTTCTAATGCCATTTTCCAGCCAGAGCGAAAATGCCCAAATCAAGAAGTAATTTGTTTGCAAGTCTGCTAAATAAACCGTGAGAGGACACATAAGCCAGTGAGCAATATACAACAAAAGAAAAGTTCAGCTAATCGAGCGGAACAAATTATCAATATTATTCTCTTTTCAAAGCTACTACTGCAAGAAACAAATTTTAAATTTCTTTTGGAATACTTCAAGTGGCGTTTTATGGGGCTTCGGGATGAGGAAGAAAAAGGTGACGAGGTCAATTTTTTTGTTTTTGGGTCAAAGACGATTATGCCTGGATTTATCCAAACATCCAAGAGCTGAACGCTGATCATTTGCCATCAAATAAGGTGCATTATTCCCGGAAAACTAACCGACTATTACATCATCCATAGCCATAGATATATTTTCTCAAGCAAATCAATACACCCATATCGTCAATAGGCATACGGCCCTACTGATAAAAGGATCGAGAGAGTGGAGACGCTAGAATCATGGGTGCAGGATTTGACTCACGCGCTCTATAAGAGGCAGAACAAAAGTCAGAGAAAGGAGAGTTAGAGATAGAATTGACCCAAAAAAAAATACATCCCTGTTGATACCCATGGTCAGTTTAGTAGTTAATTATATGGACTAAATGCACGGCACAATGTCCGATTCTTATTCGTAAAGTATAAAGTCATTTATATTTGGATCGTCTATTCGAATTTTGAAGTCTTTGCTTGTCTCAATTTATTGTAGCGCCGAAAATATCATTAATATTTGAGACCGAGTAGCGGGATCGATAAGACAATCATAGATTCCGCATCAAACACTTGATCAAAGAATCTTGGATTCCGCATAAGCCACTTCAAGCCCATCAAGATGAAAGGGAGAGACGATGAGAATGTTAGGAGACGAACCTAGAGAGCATGTGGGACCAAAAACTATCTGTCAAAAGGAGTTGCTAGGACCAGTGCTTGATGCTTGTACATCAAAATCCAAGTGGGCTCCCCATATTCTCTCCAATCCAAAGCGCACACACGAAAATATAGGCAAAATTGTAAAAAAGTCATAAATCTATTGCACTTTTGTCAATTTAGTCATAAACTCTTTAAGTTTATGCCAATTTAGTCTTAAACCTTTTAAGTCATCCTTTAAATTTTTAGGACTGAATTGGAATAAACTTAAAAGATTTATAATTGAATTGGCACAAACTTAAAAAATTTATGATTGAATTGGCAAACTTAAAAGGTTTATGATTGAATTGGCAAAAATGTAATAGGTGTAAGATTTTTTTTTACAAAATTTCCCAAAAATATATAATATATCTTCATAAAATGGATAAAGGGAAAAAAGAAAAAGAAAAAAGAAAGAAACAAAGGAGAGTGGCGCTACCTATTTCTCCATGCTCCCCCAGTCCCACCAGAGACGATGCTTCCCAAAATTTCTAACTTTCTGTATTATTTATAACTTTTTCTTCTTTGGGGCTTGTGAAAGGGACCTTAGGATCGAGTAATGTCACTTTTGATGCCTCCTTTTCGGGTTATTTCAGAAAGGGCCACGAAAGAACCATAATTAGGGGCCATGTTATGGTCCCAAAAAGTACCGTGCCCTTATGTTTTTGAGTTATTATCACAAAAATCTCTAAATTGGTATATTTACAATAAATTTATTTCAAATTAATTTTTTATCACAAAAAAATTTCAAATTGGTTCAACCGTGACAAATTACACAAAACTAATTTTTTTACCATTAAAAACCCCAAACTGATATACTTGTGATAAGTTTATCCCAATTTTAGAATTTATCGGAGAAGATAAATTAATTTCTTGAGCTAATTGAAGAAACATCAATTAAATTTGGGGTAAAAAAATTGTCATGGTGTATTAGTTTGGAGTTTTTCGTGGTATTGACCCTATATTTTTTTTTACTGTTAGATTAAAATGTAGAATATGACGGCGGTTCAAACAATTTTATATTTTTGTGAAAAATTCAGGAAGGATGGGGTCTCTCGGAGACCCTAGACTCGCCCCTATATTTAGTAAACTGCCTAGCATGACCAAAAGCAGGGATATAAATCGAGGCAAAGAATTAAAACTATGGGTACCCCACGATCTTGTGAATTATTTTATCCTGTTTTGGATCGAAACTGTGGGTGAAGCTGTTTGAAATTAGACCGTATATTCTTGATTAATCATTGTCATTTTGGTGAGCACTACGATCTCGGTCCACCAAAAAGAATTATTCCTCAACGTTCATAATGGTGCCTGTGGAAATGTGTCCCAGTCCACGCCGTCCTTATCGGAGATAACATTGGAGCTTTAATTAATTCATTTTGGATGTACTCAAACGGGACCAATTGCAAGTTTCTAATTGAAATAACCCGCTTTTGTTTCGCGGTAAATAAGTAGATTTGAAAAATACTTTCTTAAAAATGATTGCTTATATCGTTCACAAAAATGAATGAAAAACATTTTCATCGTTCATTGACATGTTTCTGTATAAATTGCCGTCGACAATGAAAACCTTCTCGATTGATTAATTATTTCAAGCGATACAAACGATCATTTTCAATAAAGTATTTTCCGAATCATTCATTTTTTACGAAATAAACGGAGAGAGCGAGAATCTCATATCATCTTTTGGTTAAGAACACTTATCCAATGCTATTCCAGGCATCATTCACACATCAAAAGACTCATGAGAACATGCTTCTATTAACCCTTTTAAGTAATGTTTTGACCACCGGGATATTACTCTGCTTATACTAACAATTATCCCATCTAATATGTGGCGTTGCTTTTGGTCCGAATAAAATAAAAAAAAACCCACTACAAAAAAATAAAATAAAGGAATTGCCGTCGACCCCATCCTCGGGCAACGGCGAGCCGCTCCCATGCACTGCCCCGGGATGATCCAGCACAGCCCCACGCCGTTTATTGAACATAGCACATGTCTGGGGCAACTCTTTTGCCTAAATCTACGCAATTTATTTATAATTTCTCGTGTTTAATTTAGAATCATCACGTGCACGCCAAAACCCTTGATCGGATAATATATCTCATCCATCTTATGTCCGGGTCATTCATCGAATAACAATAGGATATGAGAAACCGAATTATACGTTCATCTTATCCGATCTTATCTTATTCGATAAAAGAGTCCAGATGACCAAATGCAGCTGTAGGGATTAAGCTAAGCGCGATTGAAACTAAAATTTCACATTTTGTTTAAGTACCATTAGTGTCAATAATAAGTCTATGTATTAAACCAACATGTTGGAGTTGTCTATAGTTGTTCATCTTATTTTATAAGGTAGAGATCTTTATATATATAACTAAAGGAGAGCATGAGGCTTTGGGCTAATTATCTGCCAACACCACAAGCCATCGCTAAAGCCCAGCCGGAGTTCCGCTCCATTGGTCATTATGCTCCATTTTTACCAGCCTAACTTATGCCACTTAAACTCATTAAGTACCACATATGTAGACCATCCAAACAATAACTTAATAAACAAAATTGGTCATGATAAAACAATATATGTGCATACCTGTGGCTTTGTGCGAAGTTCAATTTGAATATCTCACCGTTTCTTGACACGTGATTCACTTGATAATTGAACACTAGTCTACCCAATTGTCACCTGGATTAGTAGGAAATACTGTTAAACACGTGTAGTCAATACTGGGACGAGAAGTCAAGTAATTTACGATCATGAATCTTGTTCCCTTTCTTGATATATTCTCGAGGAAATCAATCAAAAAATTATGTATCAAATCAAGGAATGTCAATGGTCTGATATATTATAAGGAAACTAGAAGAAGTAAAGAATCAATGGCTGAAGCTTTTTTTTTTCTATTCTGTATATGGTATTGCTTAAGAACGTATAAAGACGGGGTTGGACTAGACATTCGTTGTGAAATTGAACGTCTTCTTACTTTAACTACTTTTCAAATCAAGTGTCCGTGCTTTGTATTTTTTCTAATCTAAGTCCTTCTAATTATATAAAATGGCTAATCAAGTCCCTTTGGCCCATACTTCGGCCAATCTAGTACGCATAGGCTGGTCAAACGGTCGGGTTGGATCGAAAATAATCTAACCCAAATTAACAAATTTAACCTCTTTTGACCCATTTTAATGCAATACATTTGAGCGGCCCATACCCTACCCAACCTGTACCCGACTTGGACTCCAATCCTTAGTTTTTCCCCCTTAAATATATAGCATGCTGGAAAAAATAATCAATTAAAAACAAATTAAACATGAAAAATTTAACAATTAAGAAATTAATAAAAAAAAAGTTGATTTAAGTTACTAGAACACATGTCTTGGTGTTAGAAATTTGATCTAATTTTGTCTTTAAAAAGAATGTTTTTCTTTTACTTTTTTTATAACATGAAAAAAATCCTTTACTGCAAATATAATTCTGAAAAAAAAAAACTAAAAGAATGTTTTCGTTTAATATATAAGAAAGCACACCTGAACTTTGTAAAACATAACAAAAAAAACTAAAAGAATGTTTTCTTTTACTTATATATTCACTGTTTGCATTTCACAAAAGAATCCATATATAATAAATAATGCCAAATATCTTGTTTCTCCATACAATTAATGTTATTAATTTAATGACGTTGCACAAAGAATGAAAAATAATCGAACACGCACTCGAATTGTGCGTGCATGATGATTAATTTTCATTAAACTATCTCAGAAGTTTTTTTATCCACTAAAGTTCACATTCTCTTTTTTAGAGGAATTTACTAATTTAGTCTTAAACCTATTAGACGAATGTTGATTCAGTCATCATCTTTCAGTTTTGTCAATATAATCCTAAATTTTTGCATGAAATTTTAATGTAATCCTTTCGATTAATTGCCATCGGAAATCGTTGACATGACAGTCTACTTAGGACATTGTTTCAAATAAAGTTGTCTATGTTAGCGCATCGAGTAAGATGGGCGGTCATAATTGGACGCCACGTCGTTTCAGATTTGTTTCTTTAATTACAATTTTGCAATAGTTCAATTTTTTTATTCCAATATGGTGCTACAATAAATTGCTTTCTATTAACGGCCACGTGTACGAGAAAAACAACAATAAACCCCGGCTGAAACTTTTATGTACACTAGAGAGGTAATGGAAGAACCAGAATTAACGACCTTAACAAGTACATTTTCATGATAAGTTCTAATACTCCTAGTGGGGATAAGTATATCAGGAGTGCCATAAATTTGGTACGGAGATCACTTGAATGTCATAATTTTTTTTTTTGCTCACTTGAGTGCCACATCGGAGTAAAAACGACCACTCGAGTGCAAATTCCGGCAAATAGTCATACGTGAAATTTATTTTTTTTGAAATTTTGACCCTTTTTATTATGTTTCTTGATTTCTTTTTCTTAAAAAATAAGCTAAAAATTTAAAAAACAAGGGGGGAGGGGGACATCGCAGGTGATAAGGGCTTCCTTAGCCCTCGCTGTCGCTGCTCCACCATCGCCAGCAATGGTTGGCGAGGGTGGGGGATGGCTAGCAGGGGTCGCTAAACCCTGGCTAGGGGCCGGCGACCACCGCCGTTGCAGGCGAGGGACGGGCGACCCTCGCCCAGGCTTGATCGAGGGTCGCTGGCCCTCGACAAGGTCCGCCACTGGTCGATGCCCTTGGCCAAGCCTGGGCGAGGGTCGCTGGCCCTTGGCTAGGGTTTAACAACCCTCGCCAGCCATCCCCCACCCTCGTTGGCCATTGCCAGCAATGGTGTGGTGGCGACGGCGAGGGCTGTGCAAGCCTTTGCTGCCTGCAAAGTCCCCCCTCCCTTTTTATTATTATTATTTTAGCATATTTTTTAAGAAAAAGGAATTAAGAAAAATGGAAAAAAATGAAAAGCTGAGATGAAAATTTTTAATTAAAATTTTTAAAAAACAATAAAATTGTACTTTCTGATGTCCACATAAGTTTTTCCGGAGTCCATGTCAGATTTTCGGATAGCCGAATCGCCAATGTCACTTAAGTGATTATTTTTTGAAAGTTATGGCACTTAAATGAGCCAAAAAAAGTTATGACACTCAAGTGATCTCTGTACAAAATTTATGACACTTTTAGTTAGCTTCTCCCCTCTTAGTGTAGTTGTCCTTTACCTTGTTTTCTTTTATGTTATTGGCATACTTTTTAAATCAACATGCACATCGCGAATCGAGATTTCAAAATACAGAAGAATTGAATTGAATTGTATCGTTCGATCAAGTCCTTAAAATTAATATTTCGTGTCATAGACATCCATGTTGACACTTATGGTCGAGTTAGTAATTAGGATAAAAGGATGAAATGCACGACACTTGTCGGCTAGTCCCTCTGTCTTCTTCAATTGAAAATTTTATTGCGTTGTGTAATTGGATAGATAAAAGGGCAAAAAAAAAAAAATCTCAAACTTTACCCACTGCGACACAATTACTCTAAAGTATTTTTTGCAACACAAAAAATCCAAAATTTGTACCCGTGTGACATATTTACTTCAAAACTTTCTGTGATACTAAAAACCCCAAACTTATGCATATATGATACATTTATCATAAACTTTTTTTTGTGATAGTAAAAATCCCCCAACTTTTTTTGTGACATCAATTTTTTAGAGTAAATGTATCACACAGATATAAATTTGGGATTTTTTGTGTCACAAAAAGAAATTTGGGATAAATGTGTCACACTGTACAAGTTTAGGATAAATGTGTCACATAGATATAAGTTTAGAGTTTTTGGTGTCGTAATAAAAAATTTGGGGTAAATGTGTCGGTAAATGTGTCGCGGTAGGTATAGTTTAGGGTTTTTGGTGGTTTTTATTCTAAATAAAATGATCTCTTTCCACTAGTAATCAACAGTTTTAAATTTCCATTCCACACGGGATACCCATTCTACTCCAAATTTATCGTATCGCTAAGAATAGCATGAGTAGCTTACACCCGTTTTTGAGACTGAGTGCGGAATGGATACAAAAGAATCGTAGATTCTGCATCAAAACTCTTGAAGTATACACCAAACTGAAAGAGAGAGGTGATGGATCACGAGAATGTTAGGAGACCACATTAGAAGAGCATATGGGACCAAATTATACCTTCCAATTGGATTGCTACGACTAGGGCTTAACGACTGTACATCTAAATCCAAGTGGGCTCCCATATTCTCTCCCATCCAAAACATATATATTTTTTATAATTTATCTTCAGATGGGTTTGTTTCACGAAAAATATCGATTTGAAAAATATTTTCTAAAAATAAAAAAATTAGTCGACAAAATTTTTTCACATCATCAGCAAAAATGTTGAGGCTTGATAATGAAATTTTTGTTCGCTTTCTATTTTTTCTACACAATATAGACAATCACTTTAATCTTTGTTTTTATGTGAGATGAATGCGCCCTTAGTAAAATGGTTAAGGGAAGAAAAAATAAATAAAAGAATAGAAAAAAAAAAAAAAACGAAAGAGAGTGACGCTGTAAATTTCTCCATGCTTCCCCAGTCCCACCACATATGATGCTTCCCAACATTTCTAATTTTCTGTATGATTTTCTTCATTCTTTTTCCTTTCTTTAGTTTGGGACAAAAAAACTTTTCCTATTTTTTTGGGTGGCGGGGGTGAAGGTGACTTGGGATCAGGTAATGTCACTTTCAGTGCCTCCTTTGTGGGGGTTATTTCGGAAAGGATTACGAAAGAAGAGAACCATATTCGGGAGATTCTATGGTCTTCAAGAGGAACAGTACAATATGCGCGAGCCGTTCAGCAGATCTTGCTGCGACCTAGATTTTTCATTCAATTTGAACCTCAAATGAGGAAACAATCTAACCTCAATAATGTACACAAATTATTCTTTTGACTATAAATAATCAAAACTCCAAATATAGAAGATACACCATTACTTTTGTTGCGCACTCTAATCCAGTCCTTGAAGAGATCTTTGGAAGCACTAACCTAATTGTTCCTAAATTCCGAACACGACCAATTTATAAAATATTTTGGAGTGAGTCTAAGCTCTGTAAATGAAAACTCTAAATTTAAAATAGAAGATCTACTCACCACTTGACCCGAGAGAACAACAATATAGTAACAATCTATAAGTAAGATCACTTGTCATTATTTATAGGGAAATCAACATGATCTTTAAGTTCCTTTAAGATAATGTAATCCATGCTTTATACATGAATGACTATAATCATGTGTGCAATGGACAAAAATAAATGCCATGAGTTGACATTCAATTTAATAATCAAATACACAGAGGTGAATGTACTAATTGCATGATGCGCAAATACCACATAATAGTTCACCGATGTACACATTTGAATATCTACTCCCTATTCGTCACTAGCTAGAATACATCTCGACTAACGAGATATCGTCACCACCAACTTATGAAGGACGTAATCATAAACACATCTTTGTCATAGGTGTTCTCTACAGCATTGAGGATAAATACACCACTTTACATCCGCATAATGATGGCTATTCCATACTCGTTCTCATAGCATGCTATTAAAGCCATATCATCTTATGTTTTAATTATAGGTCTTCATGTCCTCATAACCTCATAAAGACTCGTCTCAGATGATAGAACATCTCTCTTTTCTCATAGTCTTATACACACACTCATATAAGGGAGTTCACTCTCTGGTGAAAATAGGTTGTGGCAAAGGTAATCATCGCAGGTCACCATTGATATGCAAATCATCATAACATAACAGTTGCCATATTTAATTATATCACAACAATGTAAATAATATCATCCTAATCTCTTGGCATTTTGTGTATTAATAATGGAAACTAAATATCCATTTATCAGTATTTGCAAACGAACAAACTTTTATTCTTTATTCATATAACAATTATCATTCAATCCAAAAGTTCACGACATTCTCACATCATATTAATTTATGATTATTCCCAATTTTCCATTAAAAACCAAAAAGTATTCCAAGCCACATGATCCTTACACAAAACATATCTAACAGATTTGAGCGAGGGTCGCCGGGTTCTCGCCCCGGCCGGCGAGGGTTGGTGAGGGCCGGCGATGGGGCGACGGTAGCAAGGGACGGCCCCTTGCTTTCTTCCCCAAATTTTTTTTTCGTTTTTTTAATATTTTTATTTTATTGAATCAATAAATTGAAAAGACGAAAATGCCATTACATCATGTCCTTATTTGAAAATGTTTGGCCATTTTAGGTTCTTAATTAAAACAGGGTCCACTTTAGATTTTTATTTGAAAAAATAAGGCCACTTAGAGCCCTTAATTGAAATTTTTTCCCTTTTTTTGTGGTCATAATTTTCGATTTTTCGAATACACGCTGAAAAGTTCGGGGGGCACGCTACTTTCTGAGAACCTAGGCTCACCTCATATTGTACTGCCCTGTCTGGCACGACTAAAAGTAGGTGTATAAATCGAGGCAAATCTTTGTTAATCACTGTAATTAGGCTCACCCCGAAATTCTTTGAATTATTTTATCCTGTTTTGGACCGAAATTGTGGGTGAAACAGTTGGGAATTAGACAGTAAATCTTGGTTAATCACTGTAATTAGGTGAGTAACTATGATTCTGGTCCACCACAAGAATTAACTTCTTCCTCAACGTCTATGACTGTGCCTGTGTAATGTGTTCAGACTAGATATCATCGCGTCGTCTTCATCGAAGGTAACATTGGTGCGTTTAATAATTTTATTTATATGGACTAAGGTGGTCCAATTAGCAGTTTCTAGCTGAAATAAGCTGAATTTTTTTTAACTGAATTAGGTGGAGTAAAATCAGATGTCGTCTTTTGGTTAATAACACTTCTCCAATCCTATGAAAGGCAAAATTCACACATAAGAAGATTCATGAAAATATACTTTTCTTATGATCCAACCCTAAGAAATGTTTGATGAATAGGACATTAGGATTTAATAAAAATTATCCTATCCGGTATGTGGACAAAAAAGAGGGAGAGAGCAGCCAGCGACTGCTACCCGAGAGAAAAATTGTCAAAAAAGTCATAAACTTGTTGCACTTTTACCAATTCATACCTAAATCTTTTGCATTTGTACCAATTCAGTCCTAAGTCGCCGGCCGGTACTGATGTGGCACGCTGGCCGGTGCTAATGTGGCACGCCGACCGGTGCTGATGTGGCACGCCGGCCGACCAAAATAATATTTTAAATAATTTTTATTTTTTTAAATAATTTTTCTTTTTTTCTTCCTTCTTCTTTTTCTTCCTAGGCTTGGGTTGTTGCGGGTTGCTGATTTGGCTGGCGAGTTTGCCAGCCACTGAGTGAGGGCTGCGAAGCCCTCGCCGGCCGTCGACGAGGGTTGCAGCCCTCACCCGGCGTCACCCAACAGGCGATGCCATGGAGGCCGCAGGCCAGGCCAGCCTCACCATGGCCTCGTCAAGTGAGGGTAGCCCTCGCCCCGGCGAGGGTCGCACTTGCCGGCGTCGAGCTTGCCCGATCTAGGCGAGTCGGAACTAGAAGCTGACGAAGGAACAAGGAGAGGTCGGAGGTTTTTGGGGATCAATTTGCAGAGGCCGATCGAGGAACAGATGTGGGCTCGATAGACGGCGTTGTCGTGGGGGAGGACATCGGTGCCGTCGATGCTGCCAGCTTGGATCTAGGCCACGGTGAGGCTGGCCTCGCTCGTGGCCCCATGGCGTCGCCCAGATCTGGGCAACGTCGGGCGAGGGCTTCTCGGCCCTCGCCCAGTGGCCGAGGAGCTCCGACGACACTCACCGGCTAGGTCGCGTGGCCAAACCAGCAACCTGCAACAACCAAGCCAAGGAAGAAGAAGAAGGAAGAAAAGAAAAAAAAATTAATTAAAAAAATCGAAAAATATTATTTTGGCCGGTCGGCGTGTCACGTCAGTGCCGGCCGGCGGTTTAGGACTGAATTGAAACAAATGTAAAAGATTTAGGACTCAATTGATAAAATTAAAATGTTTAGGACTGAATTGGCATAAATGCAAAATGTTTAGAACTGAATTGGCAAAATTAAAAGGTTTATGACTGAATTGGTAAAAGTGCAATAGGTTTATGACTTTTTTGATAATTTTCCCGCTACCCAAGTCTGACATCGTCCCCGTCCTTAGCCAAGGGCGACTCCCTCACAAGTGTGCACGTCCACGAGGTGATCCAGCAGTGCGGCACTATGGAATGAATATTTCTCATGTCTAGGGTGATTCTTTTCCCCAAATCTTATAATATATAATTAATTTCTCCCGTGTGATCTAGATTTGTCCCGTGCACGCCAAACCCTTGATCCGTTAGATATCACATCTATTTCATAACTTGTCATCCATTAACTAGTAATAGGTTATAATAAATCCTATAACATGCTTATCCTATTCGATCCTAAATAACTTGGTAAAAAGGTTTGGATAAGTAGCTTTAGAGATTAGGCCAAGTGACGTCAACATCGACGACGCCATGTCAAAGCCGACCGCCCAAATGACTAAATTGGCACAAATATAAAATATTTAGGACTTAATTGACAAACTTAAAAGATTTATGATTGAATTGGCAAATGTGCAATAGGTTTAGAACTTTTTTGGCAATTTTTGTCTTTATCAAGATACCAATAGTGATAATGATGATTATGATTGATACAAATTAGATAGATAGATTGCAATGAAAATTGAAAGACATAACTGGCCTTGGTGATCTATCATCTTCTTACTGTAGGGATCCCCTCTTTTGTCACCATCCTTCCCACAAACCCTAGCGCACCCTCTTTGGCCGCTGCTTGTCTTCCCCTGCAAAGAAACGTCTTGAGGGGGAGAGAAGTTCCCTCCCTCCCTCCATCCTCTCTCTCCCCCTCCCTCATTCTCTCCATTTCCCTTTTTCTCTCCATCTTCCTCTACCCTCTTTCATAGCCTGTCTAATCTTTGCTTCTTCTTCTTTTCTTTTTTTTTCTCTGTTAGTATCTTTTTTTTTTCTTCTCCAAATCAGGTTTGAGAGTTCGTGTGCGTGAATAAATTTCTACAATTGATCTTAGGTGAATGTGAAGTCCAATTTAACCATTCGTCCAATCGATAGTACTCGAGAAGGATGTTCGTAGCTCCACAACCTCTTCAAAATTAGACTACTCTCCTCTTTCGATTTAAATTTGGATCAAGTTTTGAAAGTTTTACTCTCTGAAATTAGATTTAGATATATATCTGGGAATTCCCTATAGGTATTTGATCTGTGTTTTTTCAATATGTTGATGTTGGTGTCTTTGCATGGCGATAGTGATGAGGATATCGTACCTAGATATGCACCACAAGCCGTTGCAATTGAAGTGGGAGATCTCGATGTGTGTTCATCACTGTATTTGGTGATTGGCCGTCGTATGCTTGATGGTGACAGATCTGTTCTTGAGGATGAAAGTGTGCTCCCAATTGCAGACTGTGCTTCGTTTGTTGCTTTCATGATTTTGCTTTGTTCAGCAATTTATTTGGGTTTTACTAGATTTAAATGCCTTCTATGTTACACTCTCGAGTATTGTAATATATGAATGGCATTTTTCTTTCGAAAAAAAAAATCTATCATCTTCTGTATTTTTCCTCAACTTTTGAGATAGTTTTTTCTATTTCTTTTTCTATTTTCCAATACCAATTAGATCATCATGCTATTTTTAAGTGTTTCGGGCAATGCTATCCCAGTATCCCTCCCTCTATTCCTCGGAAGAAGAGCATTATTTTTCCTCTTGGCCGAAGTCTGTGCACTATCCATTTTATAATATGGGGTTGGACACTAGATGCCAAGAGAACATTAGATGCGAGCTGTGATTATTCGATATGCCAAGAGGCATGAGGACAAATATCATTGTGAACGTCCCAACAATTTCATCGCTTCATCTTCTTCGCTATACTCGCAAAACTCGTTCAACGGTGAGCGGAAAAAAAGAAAAGAAAAAAAAGAAAACATTAAAAACATGGAGAAGATCGAGCACGCAACAGTTCGCACCAACGGTATAAACATGCATGTGGCGTCAGTCGGTAACGGCCCCGACACGGTTCTCTTCATCCACGGCTTCCCCGAGCTCTGGTACTCATGGCGCCACCAGATGGTATCCCTCGCTGCCCTCGGCTGCCACGCCGTCGCACCTGACATCTGCTGCTATAGCGGCACCGATGCACCTGTTGGTGTTTGTTTGTAGAACAAACACATAAGGCATTTTCCTTGTCCCACATAGAAAAGAAAGGAAAGTTTTGGTCTCTTTATTAGTTAAATCATTATCTACTATTGTAAAATAGAGAAATTGGTGAGTGGACTAGACCCCACAATACCCGCGTGCGGGTGCGCGAATAATTGTGTGATTTTGACAGGATTTTGTCTGAAACTGTTCGATTTAAGACTTGAAAGGGTGTGTTCGAAATTGACAGTTTTCATACTTGAAAGATTATGTCCGAATTGCAATTCTTCGGACACGAATGAGTGTGTCCGTAGCGACAATTTACAAACTAAGAGGTGCGTTCTATATTTTATATATAGGATAATTTCGATTCATTTCAACATAGAAGACAGAACGAACGACATAACAAAATAACTTCTATTTTCGTCTTCCTTCTAAATAGCCAATCTTTTATTGTTTCGCAAGAGAGTTTTAAGAAATTTACTGGAATTGCTATCCAATATTCTCACCGTGATTTTGTTGTATCCTGAAAGGAATTTGCCATAAACCTATAATAATATTGTGGGGTAAATTGATCCTAAAATAGAGTGATTACACGTCTCAAAGTTCGACTGCATTGTGATTTTATTTTTTCAATATATTTTCAACAGCACCGCCGTACGTTGAGCCGTACACGGCGTTCCACGTGGTGGGGGACTTGGTGGGGATGCTGGACGCGCAGGGATCGGGCGCATGTTCGTGGTAGGGCGCGACTGGGGGGGCGCTCATCGCGTGGTACTTATGCCTGCTCAGGCCCGACCGAGTGAAGGCGTTGGTCAACACGAGCGTGGCGTGGTTCCCAAGGGATCCAGAGAGGAAGCCCGTTAAGTCGATGAGGGCGATGTTCGGAGATGAATGCTACGTTTGCAGGTGTCAGGTGAGGACTGATGTTGAACAGTCAAGATCTGACTCAGCTTGGGCTTGAATTTTTAAAAATTTGCAACTCTGAAGTCATGGCTACAAACAAAACGGAGATCAAGGACGGTGCCAGCTTGACTCGAAGCTCAAAATTCAATTTCACGAGTCCAATAAAAAAAAAGTTGAAAATATTATGGTAGAAATATTTCTATAAAGACGTAATTTTTTGGGAAAATTCCAATTAATGACCCAAAGTGCTCTCGTTTTTTTAAAGAAGAGTTTGAAGTGACAAAAAAATTTCAAATAAGAATCTGAAGTGGATCATGTTTCAATTAAGGGCTTGACATTGTCAAAAAATCTCAAACAAGCACCTGATTTAAAGGCAATTTCATCTTTTTTACTTTATTGATTAAATAAAATAAAATAATTAAAAAAAAAAAGAAACGAGGAGGAAGGAAGGGGAGGTAGCCCCCACCCCTTGCTGCCGCCGCCTCGTCGCCGGCCCTCGGCGACCGTCCACCCCGAGTTGGGCAAGGGTCACGGCTCTTCACCCTGACCTGGGCGAGGGTCAGGCATTGGCCCTTGGTGACCCTTGGCGACGACCCTTGCCCAACTCAGGGTGGAGGGCCGGCGGCTTGCCCAGATCTAAGGGGGGGGGGGGGGGGGCGAGGTTGCCGGGGCATCACCAAGGGCCAACGACGAGGTGCTGTCGCTGCTTGCTTCTTCCTCTATTTTTCTTTTTCTTTTCGTTTATCAATAAAGTGAAAAGATGAAAATACCATTACATTAGGCCCTTATTTGAGACTTTTTAATCACTTCAGGCCCTTAATTGAAACATGGTTCACTTCGGGCCTTATTTGAAAAAATAAGGTCACTTTGAGCTCTTAATTGAAATTTTTCCTAGTTTTATTTTTTTTGGGTCGAATATAAAGAGGTAGTTCAGATGTAAACAAATTCAACCTTAACTTCTCAAGTAGCGTTCCCACTTTTTGTGGTCAGCTTTTGTTGTTAGTAGTGTACAAGTCAATCTTAATTACTTTCCTGACTATGTTAATCTTTTATACTTGGTAGGAACTTGGAGAGGCTGAAGACGACTTTGCAAAAGCCGATACCACCAAACTCATTCGGCCATTCCTCACAAGCCGTGACCCGAGCCCACCTGTCGTGCCTAAAGATCTAGGGTTCTCAGGATTGATCAAACAACCATTCGAGCACCGCTAGGTTGACTTGCCCTCTTGGCTGGCCGAGGATGACGTCAACTATTACGCCACCCAATTTAGCCGGACCGGCTTCACCGGAGGGTTGAAATACTACCGGTGCTGGGACTTGTAAGTTTCTCTCTCTAAGCTTATGCTCTCTTACAGTTCGAACGTTGGTGATGGTACTAATGACAATTTGAAGGACACTGCCCCGGATGTGCGATCCGGCTTGAGTTATGGCGAAAGCTTATAATATAAGATAGAAAACCGAACCATAAATTCATTTCGTGTTTGAGCCGTGTTACTCCGTACCATCAGCAACTGCCGCCTCTGAATACGCACGCTTCCCATTTCCCCAATGTTCAAGTAGATGGATTGATGGCTGATGAGGAGGAGAACACTAGAGCGCGTAGCCTAAACAGTGCTCGCAACATAAGACAGTGGCTAATTTATCTAATTAAGTGTCCCATATATTATAGTGAAACTGACTTTGGAACATTAGATGCATTCAATATGATGGAAATGATTTTTTTTTTTCAAAATAAAATTTTAAGGTTTTTCCATGAAAAGTAAAAGTTGAAGGAAACCTGAGGCTATGCAAAACATCTTATAGGGAATTGAAAAAATAACATATAACAGTAAAATAATTGATGAGAAATTTTCAAATAAGAACCTAAAATGTCTTCATTTTTTCAAATAAAATTATGAAGTAAACATTATTTCAATTAAGGATCTGAAGTGGGTATTGTTTCAAATAAGGGCCTGAAAGTGGCCAAATAGTCTCAAATGATAG
>BCNH02000011.1:24395064-24418976 GCA_001662345.2 Metrosideros polymorpha var. glaberrima | reverse complement strand
CCCCGCCAGCTCTTTCTGTTGATGGGGCAGCAATGGCAAGGGCGGCAACTCGTTGCCCTTTCCTTTTTTTGTGATTTTAAAAATATTTTTGAATGTTTTTTATTTTATTTAATAAAGAAGTGAAAATAAGAAAATGCCCTTAGGTCAGGTTTTATTTGAGACTATTTGGTCACTTTATGCCCTTAATTAAAACAATGTCCATTTTAGATCCTTATTTGAGAAAATGAGAGTACTTTAGGCCCTTATTTGGAATTTTCCCATGATTGTATTATACAAAACATATCTTATGTGACGGAGAGAATATAGACAATTATTAACATGAATCAATATCATGAGATAGAGCTTAATAGGCATTCTTTGGTTCAATCCCATAAAAATTTAGTAAAACATAAGATGAGAGTAAATCCTCTTTAATTAAAGAATGACGGTTACATAAAAAATGATGGAAAATAGTCGTGTTAAATTTAAAAAAATGTCAAATTATACGGAAAATAGGACATCTAATATGTTTGTTACTGGTAAAAAAGAATCTATATATAAGACAGACAAACTATATTGTTCAATCCTCTAATGGATAATAAATAAATATCATTGTGGATGATATTTTGTTCAATTACTTAAATCCCGCCGTTATCGTCACCACTGTAGCTTTAAAAAAATATTGAGTTTGCATATGAGTTGAATCTAAAAAAGTAGAGAAAGTTTTAGTTAACATAACATTTTCAACAAATTTTGAATGATAAAATCCATTCGAAGCGTGGGCAAGTATACTCGCTGATTTGTATTAGTGGTGTGGTTGTTACCATCACATGCTTTTCAACAATTTAAGCAGATGTTTCCTCAAATTGATAGTTGATCCTGACCAATGGTGTTTCGTGTAAATGATGATGGACGCCGAGCAAAAATTACAGGTCGTTACTTCAATCTTTTCCTTCTGTTTTTTTATTTTTTTTTTATTGGCATTGTAATCAAAGTGATATCTTGATCACATTTCGATCGTTAATATCTTGTTTACGTATGCAGAAGTAGTGAGGTCTTGGCGCCGTGGGACGGAGTGCCAATCGAAGTGCCGGTGAAGTTCATAGTGGGGGACCTGGACCTCACCTATCACATCTCTGGCGTGAAGGAGTACATCCATGGTGGTGGGTTCAAGTAGGCTGTTCCCAACTTGGAAGAAGTGGTGGTGATGGAAGGAGTGGCTCATTTCCTCCGGCAAGAGAAGCCTCGGGAGGTCACTGCTCACATTCATGACTTCATCGAGAAATTCTCATCCCCTTGATCTCCATTACTCTCTCGACCTTGTCCCTCGCGATGGTGTCCATTATTATTTCCTACGTAGATACCAAACGTGGATAGTAAATGGGCACGAGAATAATAAAAATAAATGAAAGTTTAATCCATTCATTATCCTCTTAGGAGATTTTATTTCTGATCTTTTTAAAAAAAAGCGCGCATAAATGGCCGATACTAATTACCTAAGAAAAATTCGTGCCTTGCACAGACTTAATTTCATAATTTCTCAATAAAAGAAGACAACACGTTTAGAGTCTTCAAATATGAACATACTTCTTTTTATCATCCTAATAACAATGACTCGTTTAAAATTCTTTTTTTGGCTAGGCAAGTGAAGATTACATTTATAATATCACTTAACCTTTAATACGATAAACAAGCTCGGCAATACATGGCTTAAAACAAAAGGCGAGATGGACAAAAGAAGAGGAGAAAAGAACAGCAAAATGTCAATATGAGATAAATTTTTTTTCCTCAACTTTTGAGATAATTTTTTCGATTTCTTTTTTTATTTTACAATACCAATTAGATCGTCATGCTATTTTTAAGTGTTCCGTGCAATGCTATCCCAGTATCCCTTCGTATATTCCTCGGAAGAAGAGCATTATTTTTCCTCTTGGCCGAAGTCTGTGCACTATCCATTTTATAATATGGGGTTGGACACTAGATGCCAAGAGAACATTAGATGCGAGCGGTGATTATTCGATATGCCAAGAGGGCATGAGGACAAATATCATTGTGAACGTACCAACAATTTCATCGCTTTTGATCTTTGCACGATAAAAAGATTCCACTCGCGGAGTAAAAAAGAAATACCTTAATAATAGTAATTAGGGTTGATACAAAAAAAAAAACCCCAAACTGGTATATCGGTGATAAATTTACCCCAAACTAATATTTTGATCACTAAAAAACTCAAACCGGTACACTTGTGATAAATTTACATCAAACTAATTTTTTTATACCAAAAACCATAAACTGGTACACCCATGACAAATTCACCCCAAACTTATAATAACTTAGTTGACGTTTCTTCAATAAGCTCATTTTTTAGCGATATGACTCAGTTCATCTTCTCCGCTAAAATCCTAAAATTTGAGGTAAATTTGTCATAAATGTTCTAAATTATAGTTTTTTGTGGTCAAAAAACTAGTTTGGGTAAATTTGTCAAGGATGTACCAGTTTGGGGTTTTTCATGATCAAATAATTAATTCATGGTAAATTTATCATAAATGCACTAGTTTGTGATTTTTCGAGATAATAACCTTAGTAATTATTTATCCAACCCCGTAGAGTTGATTGATCAATCCAAAAGCGCACCTCGAGAATCGGATGAAAAACTAATAAATAACAATCGATAATAAAATCAAAACAAATTTATTTATTTTTTCGGTCGGAACAAAACAAATTAATCTACTTGACTAAGAAATGCAAGAAACCTCGGAACATGGATATATGTCAAATAATCTTGTGGCCATTTTCGATTTTTTTTTCTCTTCTCAACCTTAAAACACCACCTAATAGAAAGAAGGCTCGAATGGAACATATACTTTCGCGAACCAACAAACCAAGATCTTTTCGGAGCATGCGTTATTTCCATTAGCTCTTGATTCGCTCTATGTTCAGGTGGGATTCTCCATTTTGTATTAATACAAAGATGAATTTGTTGGGGGTTCGTCAATACTCTGATCTCTCTGATCTTGGGAAGTGTACGTCAGAGTAAGGTTTTTGGATTACACAGCAAGTAATTCACATTCCAAAAATCCAAAAAAAAAAAAAAATCCCGCATAGTTATATTCACCTTAAAATGACCATATGTGATTTAAGTCAAAAATGAAATTTATCTCACTTTTTACATTTTCTATTTAACCCTCATTTACAAATAATTTTAATTTCTTAAATGCGATTTAACTTTAAAGAGAACAAAATAAACTGACCAAAAAAAATAAAAAATAAAAAGGGAACAGGCAAAAGAAAATGTCAACTGACAATTTTTTACTGAAAGTTATACTTAGCGAAATCCCTTAATTGTCGCAACAATAAATTTTATCCTTCTTTCTTTTTTCCCTAAATTTTGCATAAACTTTTTTTTCAATTATTGATAGAATAGAGCAATATATTCATTCACTGTTTGCATTGTAGAAAAGAATCCGGGTAGTGATTAAAAAATAATATTAACTATTTTATTTCTCCATACAATTGAAGTTAATTTATTAGACGATCTCCGAAATTATAAAGTTCCATGTCTTCTATTACAAAATCACACGCCATGTGTATTAAACATTTATTATGGAGACACTAATACATGCATATCATATTTGTAATGAGCTTGACCTTATCTATATGCTGCCTCGATAGAATCATCAAGTTTTCGGAGATAAACTAGCATTTTGATAATATATGATATAAAGTACATTAAAAATTTGAAGACAAAGTTTGGGTGTTAACGTGATTTTGTCTTCCTGCTCCTAGGCATCAAGAATAATCACAGGTCTCATAGTGTTCTACTAACCCTAATTAAATAATGTACTGTGCAAAGCCTGCAGCCAAGAAGAAAATTATTGCACTTCTTCCGAGGAAATTTAAAAGGGATAGTATTGAAGTATTTCTTTCTTATTTTCCCCAGACCCCAAAAATTATGAGTTTAATTAGTTGAGATCCCATTTCTTATAATGGAAAGGAAGTACAGAGATTCGTGTCCTCTAAGCTTAGTAAAGAACTAGGCTAATGCTATTCACGGATTAGTTGAACACTTAAAAGTAACATATCGATGTGTTAGAGATAATTAGGATATTTTCCTTAATTATCTAGCTTTGATATTAAGATAATAAATATGCAGAAGATGGAATTGTGTAATTTCTATATAATTTCTGTGTCTCTAAAGAAGAGTGCATATAGGCTTTTATTAGATGACTTAACAAAATAATCCATTAGGATCAATAGAGGAAATTCATATCAATCAAGAATATGGACAATTAAGAGAGTAATGGAGAATCTCCTAAATATAAGCACAATCATGAAAGTCACGTAAAATCAATGAAATATCTTAATTATTTTTAACAACGATATTGTTATTATCGCAAAATATAGAAGAGAAAACGTAAATGTCTCCTTCCTCTCGCGATGCTTCTTATGTTTCCAAGAAAGAGACAAAACTCTCCATTGATTATATCCACGCATTTCGTCTCCTCATCTCCTTCGCTACTCTCATAAAACTCGTTCAACTGAGACCGGAAACAAACCATAGGAAAACGTCGGAAAAATGGAGAAGATCGAGCACTCAACCGTTCGCACCAACGGCATAAACATGCACGTGGCCTCGGTCGGCGACGGCCCTGACACGGTCCTCTTCATCCATGGCTTCCCGGAGCTCTGGTACTCGTGGCGCCACCAGATGGTGTCCCTCGCGGCCCTCGGCTACCGCGCGGTTGCACCAGACCTTCGGGGCTATGGTGGGACCGATGCGCCGCCACGCGTGGAATCGTACACGGCGTTCCACATGGTGGGGGACCTGGTGGGGATGCTGGACGCGCTGGGGATCGGCCAGGCGTTCGTGGTGGGGCACGATTGGGGGGCGGTGATCGCGTGGTACTTGTGCCTGTTCAGGCCCGACCGAGTGAAGGCCTTGGTCAATACTAGCGTGCCGTGGTTCCTGGGCGGCACGTGGTTTCCAAGGGATCCGGAGAGGAAGCCCGTTGAGTCGATGAGGGCGATGTACGGAGATGATTACTACGTTTGCCGATTTCAGGTGAGAACTAATATTAAGGAACTTCGAGTCGTCGCCACTAGCAAAACGTAGATCACAGACCATGCCGGCTTGAGTTGAAGCTCGAAATTGAATTTTACAAGTCCAATAAAAATTGGAGAATAACATCGTATGAATGTTTTATAACGATGAAATTTAGATGTACGAGAAAATCAACTATTAGGCTCATAACGAGGAGAATTGGAGTAGTCTATGACTCAAACAATCGCTTATGAAAGTAAATGTTCGAATTTAGGCTCATTTATTTCGTGAAAAATAAATGGTTCGGAAATGTTTTCATAAAAATGTAAGAAAGAATAAATGAAAAATATTTTCATCATCCATAAAAATGTTTATATATAAATTACTGTTGATAATGAAAATATTTTTCATTGGCTAATTATTTCAAGCGATACAAAGAATTATTTTTAGAAAAATAATGTCCAAATCATTCAATTTTTTTGCGAAACTAACTAGCTCACGTCAGCTTTTGTTGTTAGCAATGTACGATCGATCTTAGTTACTTTCCTAACTATGTATGTAATCTTTTATACTTGATAGGAACCTGGGGAGATTGAAGAGGACTTTGCAAAAGCTGATACTGCCAAACTCTTACAACTATTCCTCACAGGCCGAGACCCGAGCCCACCTGTCGTGCCTAAAGATCTAGGATTCTCAGGAATGATCAAACTATTCGAGGACCACCAGGTTGATTTGCCCTCTTGGCTGACCGAGGATGACGTCAGCTACTATGCCACCCAATTCAGCCAGACCGGCTTCACCGGAGGGTTGAACTATTATCGTTGTCTGGACTTGTACGTTTCTCTCTCCAAGCTTTTGCTCTCTTACAGGTTGAATGTTAGAGATGGTACTGATAAATATTTGCATAACGCTTATCGGGATTGTGCGATCGGACTTGAGTTATGGTGAAAGTTGATAGGGTAGAAATTTGAGTGTACATTCGCATTGAGTTGGTGTCATCTCTAAAATGTTTTTCAACGGGATTACTAAAAGCATTTATTACTAGTGAAAACATTCAAAGTGATGTCGGTTTCAAGCAAATTGCGCGAGTGTGACGGATTTTGATTTCTCTCGATAAGTTCCTATTGCGTTGGAGTCATGTTCCTCCGTCGCCTATGAAATTGCCCCCTCCAGATACGTTAACATTCCCCCAATGTTCAAGGAGATGGAATTATGAGGAGGGAAACGCTAGTAGGTTAGCCTAAATAGTTCTCATACCATAAGATAGTCGCTATTTTATCTAATCTAATGTCTAAGATTGTATAATAAATGTGACTTAAATGTATTGAATTTAATTAAAAAAAATTATTTTCTGAATAAAATTATAAGATTTCTAATACAGAGTAAATTTTTTAAAGAAACCTCTTAAATAATTTCCTTCTTTTTCAAATTCTTATTTTGGCATTGCAATTAAAATGATATCTTGAGTCGATTTCGATCGATAATAACTCCTTTATGAACGCAGAAACCAGGAGCTATTGGCGCCATGGGCCGGAGAGCGAATTGAAGTGCCGGTGAAGTTCGTGGTGGGGGACCTGGATCTCACCTATCACATCTCTGGCGTGAAGGAGTACATCCACGGCGGCGGGTTCAAGCAGGCTGTGCCCAACTTGAAAGAGGTGGTGGTGATGGAAGGAGTGGCTCATTTCCTCCAGCAAGAGAAGCCTGAGGAGGTTACTGCTCACATTCATGACTTCATCAAGAAATTCCCTTCCCCATGATCTCTATTACTCTCTCCTCATAATTAAGGATGAAGCTGTTGTTTTTCCCCATTAATAAAGGACCAAACTGTTGCTTTTTTGCACTGTCTTTTTTTCTTATTTTTCTGCTGTTCAGAATTACAATGGAAACAATATATGAAGAGATCTAACATACTATAACTGAGTAGAGGTGTGCAAAAGAATCGAAAATCGCCAAAATCGAACCGGATCAATTCAGATTCGATGGTTCCTAAGGGAACTAGTCCGGTTCCAGGTTCTAATATATAAATTTAATTTATAATTTAAAAAAAATTCTAAATCCCTAATCTAAAACTCGCTCATCTCATCTCAAACTCTCACTCTCATCTCAGTCTTTACTCTCTCTTGTTTTAAACGCTCAATGTCTCGCTCTTACCTTGGTCTCTTTGTCTCCATCTCTGTCTCTCGACTCACGACTTCGACTTTCAACTCCCATCAACTCACGATCGCGCCTTCGACTGTTCATTGCCTTCCTCTCTCGCTCTAGGTCGCCTCCATTTTCTTGGTGGGACCGGTTCCATAGATCCACCCAGGAACTTGACCTTAAAGAGCGGTTCCCAGTTCTAGAGTGGGAATCGCCCATCCGAATCATGTTCACCTTTATAATTGAGTATTTAAATGACTACTTATGTGCATTTTGTATACTACTTTCATTGACTTGGTCTAAAGGGGCGATAGAAAAAAGCAATTTGTTTTTATTTCTGGGAGAATTACAGTAAGACTCCTAACATTTGTCACAATATGTTAAAACTTTTTACTTTATGACTTTAAATCCTACGACTTGTCATAGTCTTCCACTGATATCATTCCGTCAACTCTATTGGCGCAAGTGACATTAATGTGGCACCAAATGGACAATTACATCAGAATAGACTGAAATTAAAAAAAAAATGAAGATCGGAGGGGTGAGGGAGAAGGTAGAGGGTGGTGCCGTTGCCCCTTTTGTCGTAGACGAGGCTGCCCCCGTCAGCAACTCAGGGGGCGTCCTATCAAATGCAATCCCATCATTTTTTCTTAAAAAATTACTCTTTTGTAAAAAGAAAATTTTGAATAGTTATGGCGTGAAAAAATAAAGAGAGAAATTGAATTTTGGGCCTCCAACATGCCTGTTGTCACTACACTAATTTCAATGTTATAGCATTCCAAAGTAAAGAAAAAGTCTCAGGTCATCTATATCTTGAATGTAGAATCCTTTAGGTAATTTATATTCCAACTGATCGGTTATTGAAAGTAAATTGAATGAAAATGGGGAAAATGTTCGTCCAAAGGTTAACTAAGGATTTCAATTAACATTTTAATCAATGTTTTCTTGATCTCTTTTTCAATAATAAGAGAATTTTGGGATCTAGAATTGACGTTGCCTGAGTTTGCGAACTTAAATCTCACGTCGTGAGCCTAACTTCTGGAGTAGAGAAAGAGAGGGAGAGGGGTGGATGGAAAAGAGGAAAAAGAAAAGGATAAGAGAATAAATCTGAGCCATCCAAATTATTCTCTTTTTAAAAAAAGGGAAATGTCATTTTGTCTTCTTCCTCTCCAGCTGGTTGTGGTGGTTCCAAGAAAGAGACCAAATTCTTCGTTCATTGTAGGAAAGACTTGAAATAAAGCCGTTTTTCCAAATAATGGCGAGAGTGAATTGTATTTCAAATAAAAGTTTAAAATGACAAATTACTCTCAAATGAGAGCCCAAATTTGCCGTCCTTCAAAATCTTCACTGGTGGTTACATGACTATTCCAACTGTCGAATAATGGGTTTTTTTTTCAAAAAATTATGGGTATTTTTTTTTTTCTCTTTTCCTTTCTTGTATTATGATGATTTGGCCCTTCGAAGCAACACAAGCAAAACAAAAGCAAAAAGCAAAACGAGGAAGAAATTTCTTGAATCCTCTCTCTGTCTCTCGATGGTTCGTTTGTGCAGGCAAAACAATCACACCTTCCACTTCCATCCTCAAATGCTCTTAGACTCGAGACCCGAAACTCACTCTTGCGAGCACAGAGGATTTACCGAGACAATTGGAGAAGACGATGGATTGGAGAGGTAGGTCAAGAGGGATGTTGATGCCGTGATTTATTATATCCTAATTTGAGTTTATTATATCATGTAAATAATCCACGTGCAACATTATCTTTTTGTTCACCGTTCAAATTTACCAAATTGGAAGTCAAATCAATAAATGTTATTAATTTGAATGAACATAATGACAATATTGAATATATTCATATAGTATATGGACTAGATTGAATATTTACTAAAATTTCAGGGACCACATTGAACAAATTAAAAATTCATAAATAACATTACATATTAAGTCAAAATTTATAAATTACATTGAATAAATTAAAAATTCAAGATGATAATACATGTTAAACAAAAGTTCAAAAATCATTAATGTAATTATTCCTTTCTGTTTTTAATAGTACAAGCCATATGTACTGAACAATGATGGAGACACAAAGGCATGCATATCCTTTTTGTAATGAGTTAGTTTGACCTAATCTAGATCCTACCTCGATAGAATCATCAAGTTCTAAGAAATAAACTAGCATTTTGATATTATACGATGTAAAGAAATTAAAATTTTGAGGATAAAGTTTGGATGTTGTTATGATTTTGTCTTTATCCCAAGGCATAAGGAGTAATCATAGGTTGCATCCAATGTTCAATAATGAATAGTGCATAGACGTCCGCCAAAAAGGGAAATATTGCATTTCTTCCAAGGAAAAGAAAGAGGGATTGTATCGATTTGTTTCCTTCAGTTGACTCCTGCTGCCAATTCGTGCTTGCCAGTTCATGGGGTTTAAGCCCATCTACACCACTGGCCTCTAAATTCATGTTGGCTCAGTGAATATCAACTCAATATCTTCATGTCATTACAAACGTATAAAGATATACTCCAAAAAGGGAGGCTTTACTTCGCTTCAGCATTATATGTGGCTGCTCGGTGCATATGCACATTTCCATTTGAAGGAAGGGAGATCGTCTTTAGAATACGGTTACAACGGGGTTGGATAAAGCTTGCACAATTAAAACATTAGTGTTGAGATTTGAGGCCTCTCAAGCTTATAATAGAACTAGAATAGCGCGAATGCACATGTCAGTAGAACAATTAAAAATCGCATAACGATCTTATTATCATCACAAAATACAAAAAAGAGAGATTGTAAAAGTTATCTCAATAGTTGATAGAAGGACAATAAATCATCAAACCTTATTTCATCTTTCTATAAATTTATCATGGTAGATGATCTATCTATCATCATCCTTATTATTGTCATTACTATGATAAAGTTAGATTTATTTTCTACTATGTGAGTGGGAAAAAAAAAAAACTTAGGAGTTAACTATTTAAGTTGCCAAAGTACTATAAAATAACATGACATCTTTGTTCGTATCATAACTACTTCTTCCCTTACTTTAACACGATTACAATAAAATGATAATATTTTAATTCGTTGTTACTAACATTCATTTTGTGTGATATATATCCATTTTGTTTTAATAATTGTTTTTTTCAAATGGTTCTATTTTTAGATAATAAAAAAAATGTTTCTATCTAATTAGGCGAAAAAGTAGGAATAGTTATAGAATGAAGAGAGAGAGAGATAAGATTATCTTGTATTTATTTGTTTTCTGACCGTAGAGGTGTCCATTAATTCCCTCGCCCATCTTTGACCGGTCAAAGTTTAATCCATTCATTTTCCATACCGCGATTATAAACAAAAAATGATCAAAGGTGAAAATGAAAATAGAAACCGGGGAAAATCTTTTTAGGAGCTTTTGTTTCTGATCTTCATGCTGCTTTCCTTTCGCGCGCGCATAGATATGGCCAGCACTGATTACGTAAGCAAAAAAACTATTTTTCTGTGTCGTGCGTCGGACGTCGAACGGACTTCATTGCATAATTTCTCAACATCAGAAGATTACACGAAAAGAAGCACGTGTACAAGGAACGTATTTTCCGGTCTCCAAATATGAACACACTTCTTTGTCATCCTAATTATGATGATTTGTTTATAATCCTTTTTTATTTTTTGGCTAGGCAAGTGAAGATACATTTATAATATTATAACTCAACTTTTAATACAATAAACAAGCTTAGTAATACATGGCTTAAAAGGAAAAAAAAAGAAAAGAAAAAGAAGCGAAATGGATAAAAGAACAGCAAAATGTCGATAGGAGTTGCTATTGCGATTTGCAAAGAGCCCTGGCGACCCAATTTGGTTGATTCTTGCGTGCATACAATCTGCAAAAGTATCCAAAAAGAAATTTGTTACAACTTCTTATTTGTTTCGAGGCTTCTATTATGTCTGCGGGAACTTAAATATTTCAGACACCTTTTGCTAGAAAAAAAATTTGATCAGGATTTGCAAGAATGAAGAGTCCCCAATCAAATTATTATTGGGGAAAAATTGATACAATGAACAATCCATACATGAACGTACAACTTCTTATTTGATTATAAATATTAATTTACCTCATTATCACTCAGAATTCAATTCAATAGATACTATATAGATATATAAAAGGGTATAATGATCATCCATACGAAGAGCAAAGTAACATTTACACGATTTAAAATTCAAACCGTAATCTAAAAAAAATAAATAGAAAAATGCACCTAATTCATTTTCCTTAGAAGCTCTTGATCCTTGCACGAGAAAAATATTCCTATCGTGGAGTGAAAAAAGGAAAAAAGTAGAAGAAACAAAGATACCTTAATTGTAATAACTTATTTATCTCCATAGAAATAATCGATCAATCCAAAAGTGCACCTCGAGAATCACTATTAAAGAGAAGGCTGGAATAAATTGATACTAGTTAATTACATTCTAGATTCCAAAGAAACTCCCACATATGATACATCACCGAGGCTCTTCGTATGGCTTTTGCTTAAAGAACCAAATATTAATTAATTAGTTAATTGGGCATCATTAATGGCGTGCATATATTAATTATTTATTTATGACGGTAAAATTAGAGATCGGACGTTTGACTCGATTGATTGGTCTAAATTATTTTGAGCTGTTTTTTCTTGTATTACAGATTGCGATTTTTACTCTGTTAATTACCTTTTCTGTTAGGTATTTTACCTTTAAAAGAGTTGATTTAGGCTGTGTTTCCAGCCATTTTTTGGTGTGAAAACAGCATCCTCCTTGGAAAGTACAAATTGAATCTTCTTTCTTCACCGAAAATATCATGACCTAACTAAATCTTTTAGACGGAGGGTGCTTAATTAATATCATCGTTCTTGTCTCCTCCCAAAGGGGTTCCAATTATTATTATTGAGGCACATTAGTGTGCATCGTCTATATTTTTAAGTGAAAAGCGAATTATATATCACTTTTTAAAATTTTCTATTTGATCCTCATTTACGAATCATTTCAATATCGTAATGCATTTTGACTTTAAAGGGAAAAGAGATAAAAACCGACCAAAGAAAAGAATAATAAGGTAAGGGAAAAAGCCACAAAAAAATCTCAAACTACACCCATTATGACACATTTACTCTTAACTTTTTTGTGACATAAAAAATCCAAAATTATGCTCACAGTGACACATTTATCCTAAACTTTTTCTTTTGATATAAAAAACTTCAAACATGTATTTATGTGACTCATTTACCCACTATCAAGGTTTTATTAGATGATTTTTGGTCAAAACAATCGTTTTATTTCACTTAAGCCACTTGGGTGTCATGTCAACACTGTTATCCATGTAGGTAGATTTTTAACGATTCTCATTAATAGACTTTGATGGATGGTAAATGTGTCACAATGGTACAAGTTTAGGATTTTTTATGTCCCAATTTTTTTTTTAAGGTTAATGTGTAGATGGTTTTTACCCTAAGGTAAAAGGGAAAAGGAGAAAGTCAACTAACATTTTTTTAGTAAAAGTTACACTAAGTTAGATATTTTGGTCATTGCCAAAAGGAAGGCCTTTTCCTCCAATCTAAACTTGTTATTTTCAATCTCTGTACAATGTTTTCCCTACATCGATTAATTTTTCATCATCCAACTACAAGAAAGACGAAAAATAATTTCCTAAAAACTGTTTTTCTTCAAACAAACAGACTCTAAGTGAAATTCATTTATTGTTGCAACAATCAACTTCATCCTTCTCTCTCTTTTTCGTAAACTTTGAATAAATGTTTGTTTTTAGTTATTCAAAGAATGTGAAATTCTCAATCAATGTATGTATTCTAGAAAAGACTCTGTGTACTGATTAAAAAGATAAGTTACATATTTTGTTTCTCCATATGATTAAAGTTGTTAATTTCATTATTAGTTTATTATGACGTTACACGAAGAATGAAAAATAATCGAGGGCACATGATAATTGATTTTCATAACACGATCTCATAAATCTATTTATCCCGCTACTGTTCCACATTTTCTTTTTCTAAACCACACGCCATATGTGACTTCATTTATACTGTAGACGCAAACACATGCATGTATTTGTGTAATGCGCTTGCCCTTATTAACATCGTACCTCGACAGAATCATCAAGTTTTTAAGAAAATAAACTAGCATTTCGATAATATGTTATATAAAGTAATTAATATGAAGAGAAAGTTTGGATGTTCACATGATTTTGTCTTCATGCCCTTGGCATAAAGACTAATCACAGGTCGCATCCGTGTTCTAGCAACCCCGATTAAATAATGAATATTGCATGGACTTCGTCTAAAAAGGAAAAGGGAAAAGTGAACTGGAATTCCTAAAATTTATCACAAAAGTGTAATTGAATCATAAAACTTACAAAACATGCAATTAAGTCCTAAAATTTGTCAAATTAGAGTCTTTTTGCTAACTTCGTTTAACTAAACCAACGGAAAATATTGACGTGGCTTTTTTTATTACTTTATTAAGACACGTGATGATGATGTGGTGCCCACCAAGTGCCCTATAAAAAAAATTAAAAATGCAAACTAAATTAGATTAAAAAAATAAAAATACTATAAAAAAAACACACATGCGCAAAAACTCAATGGAGTGGCCGACCACCCTCGGCGAGGGCCGCCAGGATTGAGAAGGTCCAGGCCACCTCCACCGGCCCTTCCCGGCGGCTATGGTAGCAGTCATTGGCGAGGCTTGGTCACAGCTGTACAATAAGTTTAGGATTTTTTGACAATTATCCCTAATTCTCCATACAATTGAAGTTAATTTATTAAACAATCTCCAAAATTGTAAAGTTCCACGTCTTCTACTACAAAATCACACGCCATGTGTATCGAATATTTATTATGGAGACACTAATACATGCATATCATAGTTGGTAATAGATTGGCCTCATTTATATCCTATCTCGATAGAATAATCAAGTTTTTGGAAGAAAAACTAGCATTTTGATAATATATGATATAAAGTACATTAAAAAATTGAAGACAAAGTTTGGATCTACACGTGATTTCGTCTTCATCCCCCTTGGAATCAAGAATGACCACAAGTCACATCGCATGTCCTACTAACCGCAATAAAATAATTTATCGTGCAAAGACTTCCATCATCCAAACATAAGAAAGTTGAAAAATAATTTCCTGAAAACAAATTTTCTTCAAACAAACAAATTTTAAGTGAAATTCATTTATTGTTGCAACAATCAACTTCATCCTTCTCTCTCTTTTCCCTAAACTTTAAATAAATGTTAGTTTTTAGTTATTCAAAAAATGTGAAATTCTCAATCACTATATGTATTCTAGAAAAGACTCCGTTTACTAATTAAAAAGATAAGTTAGATATTTTGTTTCTCCATATGATTAAAGTTGTTAATTTCATTATTAGTTTATTCTGACATTAGATGAAGAATGAAAAATAATCGAGGGCGCATGATAATTTATTTTCATAACAGGATCTTGGAAATCTTTTTATCCCGCTATTGTTCCACGTTTTCTTTTTCTAAACCACACGCCATATGTGACTTGAACATTTATACTATAGACAAGGACACATGCACGTCATTTGTGTAATGAGTTTACCCTTATGTATACCTAGTTACCTACCTTCGTAGAATAATCAAGTTTTTAAGAAAATAAACTAGCATTTTGATAATATATGATATAAAGTAATTAATATGAAGAGAAAGTAATTTTAGGACTTAATTATACTTTAATGACAAGTTTTAGGATTCGAATGCACTTTTATAATAAATTTTAGAACTCATTTACGCTTTTGTGATAAGTTTTAAGACTTTTAACGTACTTATCCCAATAAAGAAAAAGAAGATAGACTTCCTTTGAGGGGCTGGCCAGGTGGCCAGGTATAGGGGACTTTTATGTCATTAAGGAAGATAATTAAGTAAACAAATCAAACATTTTTTTAAAGACTTTGGACAGTTTTTATTGCCTAACTTTAATTATGATTAAAAAAAAAATTAATCTCCTTGGCGGCTTTTGAAATTTCAATCCAATGAAGTCTTACCTACTGAACTTGCGAGCAAGCTTCTCAATTCCATTGCTCGTTTCCAGCAACCGGACAAAGGGGACGTCAACTTTCTCGTGCACCGTCTTCTTTCTTGTCCGATAAAGTCTCCAAATTTTTGTTCCATAGGTCGATTGATCCAACGACGACCTCCATCTTCTCCGTTGCGCGGAGGAGGACCCAGGAGCGCCACCAAAGCTTCCGAGGAATGGAGAAGATGGAGCACGCGACGGTTCGCACCAACGGCATCAACATGCACGTCGCGTCGGTCGGCGACGGCCCCGAGGTCCTCTTCCTCCACGGCTTCCCCGACCTCTGGTACACCTGGCGCCACCAGATGCTGTCCCTCGCCTCCCTCGGCTACCGGGCCATCGCCCCCGACCTCCGCGGCTACGGCGACACCGACGCGCCCCCCTCCGCGGCGTCGTACACGCCGTTCCACATCGTGGGCGACCTGGTGGGGCTCCTCGACGCTCTCGGCGTCGAGCGCGTGTTCCTGGTGGGGCACGATTGGGGGGCGGTCATGGCGTGGTACTTTTGCCTGCTTAGGCCCGATAGGGTTAAGGCGCTGGTGAACACGAGCGTCGTGTTCCAACCGAGGAATCCGGCGAGGAAGCCTATCGATTCGTTCAGGGCGTTGTTTGGCGATGATTACTACATCTGTCGGTTTCAGGTGAGTGAAAATTGGAGTTGCGATTGTGGGTTGGTCCTGTTTTGTTGACTTGACTGATTGTGTTTATGTGGTGATTCTTGTCGGTTTTGGAATGTGTTAGCGATCCCCTGTTCTTTGCCTAAATTGAGGCTGTGAATTAATGAAGCTGGCCATCTTTGGTTACCAATAGCGACCTGATAGCGATGGAGTTGATTGCTCTGGTGTTTGTGGCTTCTTCCTTTTATGGAAGTGGTTGTCCTGAGAACAGAATTGGCTTTTAAATTTGGGTCACCTTGAGTTTGCTGTGGCGCCATTTGAGTAGATTCATAGGTGATACTACAAGAAAAACCTTTCGCTTGTTGTTTCTACGAAAGCGCAAGCGGACCCTTCATAATTTTGGCTAAAACTGCTCTGTTGCTTTGATCTCATTTGTTACTGCTTTGATGGTTTGATTTCACTTCGTGTTTCTAGTTTGTGTGTTTTGAACTTTATGTCCTGCCCGTGAATCAGACACGAGAGAGTTCCCTTTCTATTGTCACAACCAACCGTGTTTATATGTGTTAAGTGCACTTGTGAGATGTGAATGTAGAGAACAATTTCGCGTCAGATGCTTGGAGTGAAAAGGAGCAATTTGATGCACCCAGCTTAAGCTTACAACCCTCTTGGATCTCCCCATTATCCAAGTGTTGGACTTCGCTTGCCCCCGGATGAGCACTCTGGCCATAAAACTTGAGTTTATCACCAGTTTACAGTAATAGAACCATAGCAAACATTGTTCTGACTTCTGAGCAAGTGATGTTGACTTTTCTGTTTTTCGCTATTTAGTAAGTTAAATTGAGTTTTACATAAAATGCTGAAAGAACGTCGTCATCCGGTTGACAAAGTTGGATGTCCTTAGGACTAGTAGCAATGTAACTTACTAGACTTTACTGGACTCCAAGGATCTGTGTTTTAGAACTGCACATGCTGTTTAGTGCTCCTTGGAAACTTTGCTTAGTGCAGAGAGAGGACATGGAATATCATTCTTGATAAGATCCTTCCCAGATCTTCTGTGTCAGGAAGGGTCTCCACTACAACACAAGTAAACATCTTGAGCATGTTTTGCAAGTATCATATTCATGCTCTAACCGAACAACTTTAAGTGTCGATTTGATTAGATTTTACATTTTACCTTCTTCTTGGCCTAGTGCCACTTTTATCCTTTGAGGTGCTTCGTTAATCCCTCCCTTTATGTGATTTGACCATTATATTGTCAATGCTCCTAAAAGGACTTACGATCTGTCTAGGAACCTGGAGAAGTTGAAGAAGACTTTGCACGAGCTGATATCGCAAAACTTATCAAGCTATTTCTCACAAGCCGTAATCCAAAACCACCTTGTGTTCCAAAAGAAATAGGATTTTCAGGTTTGGCCAGCTCTCGAGATAAATTGCCCCCTTGGTTGTCAGAGGAAGACATCAATTATTATGCCAGCAAATTCAGTCAGAGAGGCTTCACAGGAGGATTGAACTATTATCGAGCGATGAACTTGTAAGTTTCACCCTATTCTATTGGATTGGAGGCAGTTGTCTGTCAGATCGATATTCACAATATTATGAAAGAACTGTGAGTATCTTCCCAACTTGGGCTAGAAGGTTTGACTGATAGGTAGTGAAAGATATTTTGGTGGGTCTCAAGTCCATTATCAACCATTAACAGTCCTGATATGTACTGTTGAACATGGTCCTCTCTTTTGCGTAATTTGAATCTGACGTTGCATTGTTCTCTTTGGAGGCTCTTCACGAGTTGAGATATATCATCAAATGTGGTTTGCTGTGGAACTTGAGTTTAGACCTAGTGAAATGTGAATTGCGAGGTAACTAGTGAAGAGATGATTCCTTTGTTGTTGCAGAACCTGGGAGCTGGCCGCGCCATGGACTGGAGTACAAATTAAAGTGCCAGTTAAATTTATTGTTGGGGACCTCGACGCTACCTATCATATACCCGGCGTTAAAGAGCACATTCACAATGGCGGGCTCAAGAAACTCGTGCCGTTCTTGCAAGAAGTAGTCGTGATGGAAGGAGTGGCTCATTTTCTCCAGCAAGAAAAGCCAGAGGAAGTTACTACTCACATTTATGACTTCATCAAGAAATTTTGAGTTTTACAACTTCGAAAGGAGAGGTGAATAGTTTCATCTGTCTCCACAAAATAACTAGAACGTTTGCTGAAAATGGGCTGTGTGGTGTTTCAGATGTTGCTTATTTTAGCTACTGGTTGAGAACTTATATATTTTTCTCACTTGTATTATGTCGTTCTTGTTACCAGGATAGAAGAAGTGGAACGATAGTATCTGCACTTTGTCAAGCTAGCTTATTATGAACACCCCATGAGTAAGATGGTCTGAGAATTAAACTCCTTGATCCTGAACCCGAACTTACACGTTTCGCCTTTTCTTGCTTCACACAAAACACACAAAAAACACGCTTCAATCACGTTAAGTTGGGTGTAATATCCTAAAAAATCTTCAACTTTAGCTCTTCTTCCGATTTTATCCTAAACTTTTTTTAGTCTCATAAAAAAAACCTTCAACTTTTGGTCAAATTTTAATTCCATTCTAAACTTCTTTTTGTCTCATAAAAAATCAACTTTATGTCCAATTTTAATTATGCCCAAAATTTTTTTTATCTCATAAAAAAGATCAACTTTTACTTGAGTCTCATATCTGTCTTTGTTAACCTCTAATTCAAAATTGCCCTTAGTGATGTGGCATTTTCACGTCATTACTCAAGTCTTTTTTTTCTCAAATTTTATATCCAAGTAGATGTCTTTTGGAGATAAGTATCCATGTCACCCCAAATGACATTATATTGGATTTGAAATTTGGGTAAAAACTAGAGTAATTAGGGTTAGCTTTCTTCAATTGCTCTTATTCATAAGAGAGTATTCCTTCTATCTCGCTTAATGATCTTTGATTTTGTGCTCAATCTTCAATCGCTTGTGGTCAGGAGTCTTCCATCTCTTACGTGGGAGAGTTTGCGCTTAGGATACTTGGCTCATGATGCTCGAACAACTCGCGCTTGAAAGTTTTCCATCTCTCGATTGTTAAGAGAAAATTTAGACAAAGGTTAATGGGGGTAAATTTGAAACTTAAGTAAAAGTTGGAGATTTTTTATAAGACAATTTTTAGAGTAGAATTGGGACTGTACTTAAAGATAAAGGTTTTTTAAGGTATTATGTCTATTAATTTGGGTGTAAGGATACTATAAGGGCCATAATATTCGTATGGCTTTACAACTCTTTTTTTTCAATCACTTGAGTGCCATGGCTTTTCTTTTTCGATTACTTAAGTCCCCTAATTTCTAAAAAAAAAAATGTTCATTTGAGCACCACAACTTTTAATCAATCACTTGAGTACCATAATTTTTAGAAAATGTTCACCATAAGTGTTATGTCACGTCATATTAATGGCACTTATGGTGAATTTTTTTAAAAAGTTATGTCACCTAAGTGAACATTTTTTTAGAAAATCATGTCACACGAGTGATAAAGAAAAGTATGATATTCAAGTGAATGTTTTCTCTGTTAAGTCATGGTGAGAAAATGGTAGAAGAAAAGTTACGATACTTAAATGAATGCTTTATAAAATTTATGGTACTTACAGTGTCTTAATGGGAGGTGGTGTTATCCGTGGCATAACGGTCCCTTGATTCTTGTGTTGTGGTTCAAGGCAGCCTGTGTAGTATATCAACTTCACAAATTAGGGGCAAATGAGCAGCTTTTCAAAATATCCAGGAAGTAAACCGATGCACGAGCTCGTCTCTCCAAAATGAATTGAGGTAAAGCATTTCTGGGCTGATGAATTGCTGCATGCGTTTTGATTGAGAGGCTGGTGCGTATGTCTATGTGGGAACATCTTCCTCGTCCTGTCGGTCCGACAGAGCTTTCTCGGGCGCAATTTGAGTTGAGGACTCGAGGAGGGTCGAACTCTCGGACGATGCACCAAGCAGTCGGGATTAAATTCTATGTTAAAAGAAAGAGGCGTTGGAATTGTCTCATGTAATGAGTTAATTGGGAGTTGTTCTTGTAAATTTTTCTGTGTCCTCCAATTTTTCGCTTAACCAATTGCTAGTAGAGTGGCGAGGGAAGGAAAATAACACGAGCTCGCCGGCCGATAAAGATTTAGCGGGATGTATAGTGAGACTAAGTTACTCAGTTCATTGTCTTATATGAAATAAGTTCTCTCGGAAGACATTTTCGGAAAATATTACGACCTTCATTTGAAATTTTCCCTTTTTTTTTTTATTTGGCCATCCTGGCCTTGGACCTAAGTCTGCATTTTGGGATTTCTATTGGAGATTGTGGGCCCTAGTGTAATAAACTAATTACATCTATATATACCGCAAGTGTTAGCATATGATATTTATCTACTCAAGATCAAGAAGATGACATGAACCCTAATGTTCATGCATTCCTCTGGCAAGTGGCAAGAAGAGGTGGAAAATCGCCGCATGCAGGTGTCGAAACGATCTCAGACGTGGCACGAGCAACGCGTGCTCTGAGGAAATTTTGCAGCCGATGACCGTTGTGTGATCCGTGAAGTGAATCACACGAGAAGCTCCACACTCTCTCCATCGCAGTTCTCGCCAGTTCTTTCAATCCAAGACTCGTCAATCTTTGGCCATCAGAATCCATGTCTCCCACCGAGTCTCTCTGCGCGACGGCCTTCTTCTTTTTCTGGGTTGCCATCCTCTCGGCACCGGTCGCGTCCTCCGGTGGCGAGGAGCGGTCGCTGTCGGCGTACGAGGCGCTCCAGTCGTATGGGTTCCCGGTCGGCCTCCTCCCGAAGGGCATAACGGGGTACGAGCTGGACGAGGCCACCGGCGAGTTCACGGCGAGCCTGAAGGGGACGTGCAGCTTCACGCTCGAGAACTCGTACCAGCTCAAGTACGAGCGGAGGATCAAGGGGGTGATCGAGAGGGAGAGGCTGACGAGGCTGAAGGGGGTGAGCGTGAAGGTGACGGTGGTGTGGCTGAGCATCGTGGAGGTGGTGCGGCAGGGGGGCAAGCTGGAGTTCTCCGTCGGAGTCGTATCGGCAGGATACCCGGTGGAGAACTTCGCCGAGTGCCCGCGGTGTGGGTGCGGGCTGGCCTGTAATGCCATGGTGAGCGAGTTCGGGGCTTCCTCTTCTTCTCCTTCGTCGTCGTCGTAGGAGGTATGTTCGTGGTTTGAGTTTGGAAGCAAACGATGGATGCATCTGCCGTCGTCGAAGTCTCTTTTGTAATTTCATTGCAACTTCTAGGTCGGTTTTGTAATTTCGTTGAATCATCGCATATGCCCTATGTTCTGTATTACTCTAGAAAGGATTTGGGGCGAACAACTGGTGAGTGTGACTCTTTCTTCATGCGAACGAAACGATAACAGAGCCTCATTCACACTATCACCTATACCCCACTCGTAAAAATCATTCCTTCTGCCTCAACAGCTCTGCTCGCAGCTCAGCCACGTCGATCTCCTCCATGCAGTTCTTGGGTCTGTAACACCCTGTTCTCGGGTCGGGTGCCCACGAGGCCTGCTCGTCCGACCTGGCCATCTCCTCCTCCTCCTCCCCTGTTTTCTTCACGGCCTCAGCGCCGCCACAAGAAGCGCCACCGGCTTTTCCCGCTTGGGGCGTCACACCTCGCGCGGCCGCCGAATACCCACGCCTGTAAATTTCGAGAACATTGACCTTGTATTGGGTCAGTGACTGGAATGGGTTTATTCGGGAGACGAAGAGGGACGCATTGGGAAGCGTGCGGTTTACCCGGCAACGGTGTTTGAGATTGCGTGGGAAAATTACCAACAACATAGGTTACATATTACAATTGTGCCAATTCGATCTTAAATTTTTTTGTAATTGTTCTAATTCAATTCAGTTTTAAATTTTTTGTAATTATTCGAGTTCAATCTATCTGACGAATTTTGGCCGGGCGGCCACACGATATTTTATAATTTTTTTTTTATTTTTTTTCTTTTGGTTAAATTGAAAAAAAAAACACACACACACAAGGGCAAGGGGCTGTCACCGCCCTAGTCGTAGGTCGAAAAGGGCCGGCGGGAGCTCGGCTAGGCCCGATAGGAGTCATTGGCCCTCAACGACCTTCATTCAGATCTGAGCGAGGGTCGCAATCTCCTAAGCCAAGCTGGGAGGGTCGCTAGCCCTCCACCTAAAGCTAGGTGAGAGTAACTAGCCTCTTTTCGGGGCGTGGTGACCCTCGCCAACCAATATTCCACCGTTGCTAGCCCTTTCCGACAGCGAGGGTTGCTGTAGCTCTTGCTGGCATCTTCATCTTCTTTTTTTCTTTTTTTTCAGAAAACAGAAAAAAATAATAATAAGTAAAAAATTATTAAAATATTATGTAGCTGGCCAACCAAAATCTGTCAGATGAATTGAATTGGAACAATGACAAAATATTTATGATTGAATTGGCAAAAAAAAAGTTTAGGATTAAATTGGCACAATTGTAATAAGTTTATGGCTTTTTTGATAATTTTCTCAAGATTGCATCGGTGGCGAGAGCGGCGAGAAGACTGGCGCTCGAGCCATGACGGGGCAATGACTCTGAAAATCTTATAGAAACCTTCACTTATTCACTGAAAATCTTTCCTCTTGCGATCCCTCCTCCTCCTCCTCCTCTTCTTCTTCTTCTTTTCTGTGATGATGCGAGAAGGATGTGTGCAGGAGAATTTTTATAGGGCCGAGACACACGAGAGAAATGAATCTTCTTCTTCTTCTTCGTCCGCGAGGAACGATGGAGTCCAAAAGGGACCGGGTAAAAAAGAAGGCCTTTGCGGCGAACCGTCTGCGCCTACAAACGAATCTGAGCGTGCGTTTACGTATCGACGGCGCTTTACCGGAGTGTTTTGTTCTTGACTTGGTCAATCGAATTTCTTCCTCGGGTCAACTCTCGGACAGAGGATCAATCAAAAGGGCTAACCATGTGGATGAATGATTAAGATTGATTCGGTTCTAAATGAATCCGGGGTACAAATAAAGAATTCTCCCATTCGGAAAAGAACTATGTCGAATTCCGTTCGTTCATGTTCGTGTCATTTCCTTTTTATATATTTCAAGCTGATTGCAAAGTGTTTTTATGTTAAAAAGCAAGTGAAAACGTGTCAATTCGCCCGTTTTGACCGTACCGGGTACATATTTCTCTTAAGAATTACCACTATTATCATAGCACATGGTGCCAAACTTCTTTTCTTCATAAGAAACAGAGGCTTGCAATCTAATATTAAACTAATCAACTCAATTATTTTTAGATGCATAGAGAGTCTAGCTAGCGTGACCGTACGATTTATGTGGAATTTGTGACGATGTAACGTTGACCACAAGTTTCAACTTGTGAGAGGTAGGCAACCGGATTTCAGAAAGTACCGTGGTATGAAGATTTTTTTTTTTTTCAGTTTTATCCAAAGAAATCGTGGGGTGCAAATTGCACCGTTACTCTTGACGGGGTAATGGTACGGTCACCTAAGCATTTTCCATACATAAATTTCAGCTCGTCAATTAAAAAAAAAGGGAAAATTTCAATTAATGGCCTCATGTGTATTCATTTTCTCAAATAAGAACATAAAGTGTCATTATTGTTTCAAATAAGTTTGTTATGGCCAATGAGGGTCCGACGACCCTCACTAGCCACTAGGCGAGGGTTTGCCTTGCCTGGGCAGGGTGAGGCCGCCCTCGTCGACTAGAGATGAGGGTCGGCCCTGCCTATGGCCATTGAGGGCGATCTCACCTGCCTAGGCAAGGCGAGCCCTCACTCACGGCCGGTGAGGGCCATGACCCTGGTTGGCCCTCACTAGCCAGAACAAAGAAAGGGCAAAAAGAAAAGAAAAAAGGCAAAAAAAAATTAGAAAAAGGTAAATAACTAAAATGCCATTGGTTATGCATTTCTTTAAAACAATAAGAGTACTTCGTGTCTTTATTTAAAACAAGATTCACTTTAGGCATTTATTTGAAAAAACGAGAATACTTGAAATCCTTAATAGAAAATTTCCCAAAAAAATAAATTAAGGTTCTTTGG
>BCNH02000011.1:24380399-24394931 GCA_001662345.2 Metrosideros polymorpha var. glaberrima | reverse complement strand
CGAGGCCGCCCTCGTCGACTAGAGATGAGGGCCGGCCCTGCCTATGGCCATTGAGGGCGATCTCACCTGCCTAGGCAAGGCGAGCCCTCGCTCACGATCGGTGAGGGCCATGACCCTGGTTGGCCCTCACTAGCCAGAACAAAGAAAGGGCAAAAAGAAAAGAAAAAAGGCAAAAAAAAAATTAGAAAAAGGTAAATAACTAAAATGCCGTTGGTTATGCATTTCTTTAAAACAATAAGGGTACTTCGTGTCTTTATTTAAAACAAGATTCACTTTAGGCATTTATTTGAAAAAACGAGAATACTTGAAACCCTTAATAGAAAATTTCCCAAAAAAAAAAATTAAGGTTCTTTGGAAGGCATTTCTAGATAATCATGATTAGAGATTCCCGACACACATATTATCTTTTCGCGAGACATCGACAAAATGTATTTCGCACGCTACAAATGAGTTCGTTTGAACCTTCCATTTGGCGAGGCGTGCCTCAGAATTCTATGAAAAATGATTATGTGACAGCTCTATCACTTTCAAAAGAATGACGAAATCATTTATGTCACTCACTTGTCATCATTCTTTGTACTTCAAAAGAAAGAAAGTGAGTAAGTGGAGCCCACCCAATGCTATCATGAGAGTGAGTGGTTCTCCTCGCACCATCAGTGCGTGAAAGTGGCGGTACCATCGAATTCTATAGCGCCTGGTACCGATTCTCTAGGTTTAAATGGAAGACACTCTTTTGATTGGATGGGCTTCTCATTTTGGGCAATGAACTGGGTTCTAATTAACAAAGGCCCATCGGATGAGACTCGGGGTCCGTAGGCCCATATTTATGGCCCAAATCGAAACATCCGGTCTCGTCTCGTCGACATCTTTCCTCGGACCAGGCAAGAACCATAAACCCTCGACAATTCTGAAGCTCAGGTCGGTGCTCTCACTGATCTCTCTTCCCCTCCTCGGTTCGAGCTCGAAAATCCGATACAGGTTCGCTCCAACATCTCTCTCTTCACTCGAGGAACCGCCAGAGTTCACAACCAGAATCGGCCGAGGGAAGCAACGATGGCGGAGGCCAACAGCAACAACGAAATCTCTGCCAACATGACCATCTACATCAACAACCTGAACGAGAAAATCAAAATCGACGGTACGTGCGGGTTAACAAAGCCTTAGGAGGGCTAGCTCGCCCCTTTGTTTGTTCGGCATTTCACTTTGTTGAATTGAGCGGTTTTGTTTCCGTGGGTCCTTCTGCAGAGTTGAAGAAGTCGCTGAGGGCGGTGTTCTCGCAATTCGGGGAGATATTGGACGTTTTGGCGTTCAAGACCCTGAAGCACAAGGGTCAAGCTTGGGTTGTTTTCAAGGAAGTCCAATCCTCCACCAGTGCCCTAAGGCAAATGCAGGACTTCCCCTTTTATGACAAGCCCATGGTAAGCCTTTCCCCTTGAGGAAAGACCCTGCACAAAGTTATGCCGTTGTCATCGCGCGGCGCTCCGATCCTCTTGTTTTATGGCTCGATGTGCTGTTTTATTTTTGTGCTTGCTATTATGAGGAGGAGCAATTTGATCTTTGCTGGATCAAATAAGAATCTCCTCGGGCTTATTCTAATCTGGGTTGGTTGTTGTTGCCAAAGATGATGGATATGTCAATGCTGGGAAAGTAGTGGGATTGGGATTGTCTCTTTGGGTCGATATTCTACTCATGTATTGTCATCCAAAGGACCACCTTGTTTCTGTCTAAAAAGGCCTACTGAAAAACCTCTGGATGAGTCTAATTTCCTTTTTTCCCGACAAAGAAGTTACACACCGGAACATCCATGGGAACTGTTGTTTTGCGGCTTGTATGCATGAAGCATGCAACTAAACTACAACACGGGGGCTATCTGACATGATATGGGATAAATAGGCACATAGGGCCCTGTTGCGATAATTTAGTTGCAGTCCTCTGAACTTTCTTGCCCCACGGATGGATCAGATGACAGTTGCAAATCTAAATGTTGGTTTTCTTTGAAGTTTGGTGTGATTTTTGAGAGTCAGTTTTGCTGTATATCACCTTCATTGCAGTGGTTGCACTAGTAGCAACTTGCCGTCTATACTTCTTCATTTACAAGGATATCATAGTGTTTACCGGTGGAATTCGTTTTACTTCTCTTATAGAAGATATGAACAAGAAGAAAAAGGTGGCTTTATGTGCGAAGTTATTAATTGCCGCCATTGCACAACTCTAATTTGCCGCTTTAACTTCCATATTGTGCTGTTCTTATGGTGTGTGAACCTTTCGAGAATTCCAAGAATGCTGAAATATGACTGATGACTAGTTCTTATACTTTTCGGCAATAGTGTAGCTGTAATTTCATACTATGATTAAGCACAACAGGGGAGAGGAGCAAAACAAACTTCATCTCTTGATCAGATGCAAAACCTGATAGCTTTGACCCTTTAATTGCTATTGCTTATATTTTTGCCCAAAGAGATCATACATGTATCTTCAGTACTGTAGACAGCCATCTAGTTATTTAAGGGCATCTTTATGCAGACTTTTATTTTTTGCTTTTTGCTTAATGTAAATCTCGTGGTGGACGCACTTTGACTTTATCTTAGCTCAAAGCTTAAAACTTTAACAATATACAAATGTTGACATAAAATTCACATATGATTTCTCATTTTTTTTAAAAATTGTAAAATGTTTTAGGTTTTTGCTTGAAAATAGAAGGTTGTTTTTTCCTTTTTGAAAAACATAAACAAACAGGCCCTAAGTCTATAGAGCATCCTTGTTCGTGATTATTGTTATTAATGAGCTATATCCATTTCCCCTTTAATATACTATCCAGTGTCTTTCCATGGTTATTTGTTCCTTTCCCCTTTTGGACATTACTGGCAATATGGTACTAATCATGTTGCTCTTGTGGAAAACCTTTGACAGTGGTTATTGTTTGGGTTTGTGTTTCCTATCATTCTGATCTGTCTTGTACTTTCAGTTTTGAGTTCGTCGAGATTAGTTGCTTCTATGATATTGAAGTTGTCTTAATATTTAGAACTTCTTTATGCTTGTTTAAGTCTATAGTGATGGATGTATTTTAATTGAACAGAGAATACAATATGCAAAGACGAAATCAGACATAGTTGCGAAGGCTGATGGTACTTTTGTTCCTCGTGAAAAACGAAAGAGACACGAGGAGAAAGGTACGTAGCTGTTGCATGTATGCATGATGTGATTATCTCAAGGGAGCCTTGGGCAATTGAGATTTCGGAGTTGAACTTACTGTACCTTGTTTGTTGCTACCTGTATGGTGCCTGCTAGATCTTATGTTTGTGATTTGATTTCTTTCCTGTGACCTAAAACTTCGGTTTTGATACAGGTAAAAAACGAAAGGATCAACATGATGCTAACCAAGCTGGAGTTGGTGTGAATCCTGCTTATGCTGGTGCTTATGGTGCTATGCCTCCTGTAAGCAATTTTTCTTTTTCATGAGGATCTTATGCTGCTTTTTCTGTGAAATTTATTTGAGTAGGATGGTTAAGACGGTGAAGCGTCAAGCTGTTTTCCCTGGAACTTTTTTCATCGTACATAAATTCTCAAACAAGAATAGGATGAGCAATAGGACGAAGTTGGGAATTCTGCTGCTTGTCTAAAGTCTAACCAGCTGATATGATGTTGGCTCTCTTTTGGTTGATTTAGTTCTAGTTGACCAGCATAAGGGCATATCTAATTTAACTCTTTGAAAAAATCAGTTAAAACCTTTTGCTTCTGCTTAATCCTCTATTATAGGAAATTCTAATGGTAACACTGCCATTTATTTCTCAAGCTCTGTGTACATGCTTTCCTTTGTAAATTTCTAAATTAGACATGAAATGAAAATTTATTTTGGAAATTATCACATGCATCTTCCACTCGGTGGGAGCGACATCCTTCCCCTTCAAGTTGTGCACTGTCTGATTGAGCTCATGCTTCTACTTCTAGTCTTTATGCTAATGTATGGATTATGCTTTGTTTATGGCTGTAATGCTTCTCTCGGGAAACTGGAGAGCATTTGAGCGCTGTTCTGCATGTTATTTTGGCTTAAAATGCTCCCTTAAAGCTGTTTTCTTTACCATGCAAGAACAATTAAATGGCCAGTCATCCTTCATTAACCTGTTGAGTAGTGGCAGGAAAATACCCAACTTTTGTTTATTTTCTCTTTCTTGCTACAATGCTGAACCTTTGGAAGTAAAATCACACTGCGACTATCATATCGAAATTAGCTAAAAGTCATCTTTAATGGGATCTTTTACTACTTAAGCTGTATAGATTTTCATTTATTTAGTAACGGAACTTGTCTTGAAAGCTAAAACCAGGTGCCTCCCATTCGGTTGCTTATCCTCCAGTAGAGTCCTAACCAACAATCCCATCTGTTTAATGATGCAGCTATCACAAGTACCATATCCGGGAGGTGCAAAAGTTCCAGAAGCTCCAGCTCCGCCAAATAACATACTTTTTGTTCAGAATCTTCCTCACGAGACAACTCCGATGATGTTGCAAATGCTCTTTCTTCAATACCCTGGTTTTAAGGAAGTGAGGATGGTGGAAACAAAGCCGGGGATCGCATTCGTCGAGTACAGTGACGAGATGCAATCGACGGTTGCAATGCAGGCGCTTCAAGGTTTCAAGTTAACCCCGCAAAACCCAATGTTGATCACTTATGCAAAGAAATAGAGGGCCGACTTCTCGCTGCTGCTTTTTGCGATAATGCATCTTGTAAGAAGAACCCTTAATATAGTTCGGCTAATCTATCCTTAGGGTTTGTGAAATACTGTTTGATAGGATGTCTAGCATTCTTGTACCATTGTAGTTGTTTTCCCTCTTCCTTCTTTTCTTTTCATCGGTGCATGACCATCACAAGGTAAATTGGATTCAAGTTATTTGGATCAATAGTTTTTGAGCTATCGACCGTCTTGGAACTCATACGATCACCTGCTCTGAATTGTCTGGATTGCATTTGAAGTTATATCAAGTTGCCCATGGTACCTACGTGTCTAAGTGGAAGATCAAGAAGCCACTTTGTGCACGAGAAAAAGAGCATAGGCATGTCGGCTTCGTCTGCCAAAGCCTCTTTCTGTGCTTCATATGCCTAAATGGGAGAGGCCCCACGAGGATTTAGGTACATGAAATGCCTCATGTATTCAGGGTCTGTTCTGATCACATAGCTTTACCGAGACGAGAAAAATGCGAGAGGCTTATGATTTTAGGCGCTTCTACAATGCAAAGTAGATCTTGGGAGTTGCCACTTTCTTGGTATCCCTGTGCTGCTGGGATTTAGAAAATTGCGCAAAAGCTTACCGGTTCGAGAGATGTTTTTCAGAAAAAAAATCAGCCAGAAAAAGAAGAATTGTGTTAATGAGCGTTTTAGGAACTAATTGACAATGCATTGGTGTTTATCCATTTCTTAAATTGAAAAGGAATCATTAAGGGAATTTTACAGTTTTCAATAATTAACTAACCTATAATTGGTCTTCTGAAAATCAAATAATTTATGCTAAGAAACTTCCTATAGCACTCTTTCATCAATTGCGAATTGATATAGGTTCCCTAAACAAGAGTCCTCTTCTTTTTCTTTTTTCTTTTTGATGTGAAAGAGTCCTCTTTAAGGGGGCCGGCCCGAGCGATGGATAGGGAAAACTATGGAAAAATTATCAAAAAAGTCATAAACCTATTACAATTATGTTAATTTAGTCCATTTTGATCGATCAGTGTTGATGTTGATAATTTTTAATAATATTTTAATATGTTTTTTTCGAATTTTTATTTTATTTTTCCCTTCCCAACTTCCAACCAATGGCCACACCAGCAATTGGCCAGAGGTGAGGCCAAGTGAAGCTTACCTTGCCGTCACTAGGCCAGGCCAGTGAGGGCGAGGATGACAAAATCGACGCTTGCAGAGCTTTAGGATTTGCCGATGAAATCAACATTTGCAATTGCAAGTGGGAGCCCTTTAAAATTTGATCTCGCCCTTGCTGGCCTCACCCAGCGATGGCAAGGGTGAGCCTTGCCAGTGGCCGGCGGGGCAAGCTTCGCCCAACCTCGCCTCTAGGCGGTCATTGGGGTCGAAGAAGATGGGAAGGAAAAAAAAAGAAAAACAAAATAAAAATCGAAAAAATATTAAAATATTATTAAAATTATCCACGTCAGCGCGCAGCCGGCAAAATGGATTGAATTGGCACAATTGCAAAAATTTTAGGATTCAATTAAAAAAAATTAAGATGGAATTGGTACAATTACAATAAATTTACAATTTTTTTTGGTAATTTTTCCGGAAAACTACTATCCAGGCTCGACCGGTTCAATTCGATCACCTCAAAGAGTCGGTTCGAGGCATCATTAAACCGACCCACTGGTCCAGCAAACCTGTAATTTGTCGTAAGGGAGAGACGCCAATGCGCCGCCAAATCAGACGCCCAGAGCAGAGCCGCTCTCCTTTCCTCTCTTCTCTGCTCTGCTCTGAACCCTCTCCGTCATGGCGGAGAAGAAGAACAAGAGCCGCGACTCGGAGAGACCGAGCAAGAAGCGGAAGCAATCCGTGTCTAAAACCCTACCTAATGACAAGAACAACAAGAAAAAGCCCATGAACAAGAGGAAGAGGACGGGACCTCGCTTGCCGAACGCACTGAGGAAGGAGCTCGAGCGGCTGTACCCTAGCCGCCCATACGACAGCGAAGGGGAAGAGATTGATTCCGACGAGGCGGAGTTGGGCAACGGCCGCGATGTGTACGAGTACGAGGAGGAGGTGCCTCTGGAAGAGTCCGGGAGGAACCGCAGGTTCGATCCGGTGGAGAATTTGGAGTACGAATTGCCTGATGAGTTCGAGGTGAGTGAAATCTGTTCGCTCTCTGTTTTCTTGCAAAGGAAGCGAATTGGCCATCCTTGAGTTGATGCAGTTCCTGCTTAGCTTTGTTGGTTTTGTGGTCAACTTGTTTTCCTTGATATGAACTGTTGTTAAGAGTTCCGTTAGTTTGGAAATCCTTGTGCTTTTTGTTGGTTTAGAAGTAAATTTAGTTGGCAATGCTCGGACCTCGAGGAGTTTAGGGTTAACCCGAGGTTTTGGTTTGCGCTTGAACACGACTTATTCGAGAGCTGATGTTGAAACTGTTCCGTCAGGTGTTTTGGTCATTGCTAAGTAGGATTTTTCTCTTCCATCTTTTTTCCTCCTGCAGGATGAGAATGTTTCGTCCGATGATGACGAGGATGTTGGCCGCAGTGATGGGGCAGAACCATCCAATGCTGAGGCTGAAGATGAAGATGAAGATGAAGGAAGGCACATCAGAATGTTGCAGGAGATCACTGGAATGCCAAGCGAGACTTTTCAGGGTAATGGCTTTCTCTCTTTCTCGTACTTATTGGCAGTGACGTAAGTCTCCTATTACTGAAAATTTGAACTTGCATGGCCGCGTGATTGGATGGTTACAATTATGGTATTCTCATGGCTTAGTCAATATGCTTGCATCTTGTATACTCTTCAGTGTTGGATCTTCATTACTTAAAAATTTTAGTGGCGATGAAGCTGATGTGAAGTAGATGTTATTTCTCAGGCAAGAAGAGGAAAAAGGGTGATCTTGTTGTGTCAGGGGCATATCCGGAGTCCGAGTTCAATCCTAGCCATGATGTAGGGGATGGCGATGGCCACATTACCATTCAAGATCTTCTTGACCCTCTTCATGGAAAACCTGGTTATAGCAAGCTTAGAAAGAGGACATCTCAGATGGAAAGAAAACCTATGTCTATTCAAGCTCCACTTCCCAAGCCACATAGAGAGAAGTTAGAGAGGAAAGCCGCATACGAACAGTCAAAGAAAGACATAACAAAGTGGGAACCTTTGGTAAAGAGGAACAGGGAGGCGCCCACTATATATTTTGATCAGGACTTAGACTTGGGGTTTTCAACTGTTGGGGCAATAGCTTCTGAATTTGAACCAAGAACTGAGTTTGAGAAAAAAATTGCTTCATTAGTTCATGACGACAAGGTCAAAGAAGCACACGACAAAGATGGTGCCAGGCTTCTTGAATTAAACAAGGTATTGTTTTTATGAAGTTTTCCTATTTCGATGTAATCTTGATTTTTAATTACTTTTGTCCCGCAGTTTGCATTACTGTAGTCCTTCCAACGATACATGATTTTCCTCTTTATTTGCAAGTCTTGGACTTGTGTGTTTTCTTCTGGAATGGCTGTTTGTTTAGCAAGTTGATGCCATCAAATGTCATTATGTAGTCTTCCGAAGGAGACTTCTTGGGTAGCTAATCCTAATTTTTAATATACGTAGAAATCATTGCTAACTACTACTTTTCTCCCAAACTAAGCTCCCAAAGAACCATCATCTGATTCAGGAGAAAGTGGTGGATAAGGTGTGGAAATTTTCTGTATGCACTGTTCATTAGTAAACAATTCGGTTGTTAAAATGTTGTGATGGTGCCGTTACCTCGCCTAAAACTGAATTGATTGCTTTTATAACAGACTTATTTAGATGTAATTTTCCAGTCAGTAGGATGTCTGTTGATTTGTGCATGTGCTTTCACATTCCATTGGTCATGCTTGTAGGTGTGCAGTTGCAGGATATGATAAACTCTCTATTCTTTCCAAAGTCTTTTACTTCTTATAATTAACTTTTTTTTGGTGCTTTCAAGTAGTAATTTATTCATTTGCTTGCATCATAAATATTGCATTGAATTGAAATTTTCTCTCCCAAAATATTGTTTTCCAGACATCAATTGAAGATGAAAAGGAACGAAGGGATCGTATCGCTAAAATGCGCAGCCTTCTTTTTCGCCATGAGATAAAGCAAAAGCATATAAAGAAGATTAAATCAAAAACTTATCATCGATTAATGAAGAAGGATAGACTGAAAGCTACTTCTGCACAAATTGAAATGGATCCAGAAGCTGCCAAAGAGCAGGCAATGAAGCAAGAGTTCAAACGGGCAGAGGTAATTTAATCACAAAACATGCAGAGATTTTTCCAAGTAAACTACAGAACTATCTGACTTATGTGAGCTGCGGCATCTGCTCATTTGGTACAGGAACGTATGACTTTAAAGCACAAAAACAGCTCAAAGTGGGCAAAGCGCGTTTTGCAGCGTGGTTTGACTACCCAAGATGAGGGTACTCGTGCAGCAATTGCAGAACAGCTTCACCAACACGCCCTGTTGACCAGGAAAATGAACTCCATGAAGGACACTAGCAGTAGTGAGGAGAGTAGTGATGAGGATGATGATGATGAAAATTCTGCAGGCTCAGACCACGATAAAGACTCCAATTTGTTGACCAAAGCAAAGGAGAAGACACTCAAAGTATTCGAGGAAGATGACGAAATTCCCAACACTGGAGTCCTTTCTTTACCTTTTATGGTAATATCTATGAGTCCATGTTTTATCTATTTGAAGATTAAGAAGCATGAACCTGTCAGTTGCATGCAGAGAAGAGAAATCTAATGAATCGGTTAATTTTCTTATTGTCCCTTGAAGCGTGCAATTGTTATTAGCTTTCTATGCTATTACAAGATGCTGAGAGGAGTCTGATGGCCTTTATATTATGGTTACATGGTTTCAATGTGGAAATAGTTTTTCCCCCAACATCCAAGAGCGAGGCTCTTTCATAAATTGTTCTTTGTAGGAGTCTGATGCCCTTGAATCATCTTCTTTGTCGTAGGCACGTGGACTGAAGAAAAAAAGAGATGCAGCTGTACAAGAAGCTAGACTTGCTCTTCAAGAGTATGAATCATCATCAAAGCAGATGGAGGATTCGCAGGGAATAGAAGATACTAAAGCAAAGTCTGTGAAAGGTAGAATGGTATTCAGTGCAGTTAAGCAGCAGGCCCCTGGAGCAAACAATGTTAGTAAATCAAAAAGAACTTATGATGATAGTGATAGCGAAGATGACATGGAGACCAGAGAAAACACTGATGGTGGGAGCCACTCTGGGAATGACATGCAGAATGAAGTTCAAAATGGTTGTACTGGACTTCACCCTGATTCCAACACACATGATCATTCTGTCTTCAAGGTGGATTTAAACTTATTTTTTTCTGCTTAAAGTTAAAGGTGCTCCTCTTTTCTGTATATCTGATGTGCTCCACAAATTCATCTTTTCAGAGCTTTGATGATATTGTAAAGAACCCTGGTGCCAAGACAACGTTTGAAGTTGCTATATTTGCATCAGATGGATGGAGAAAGGTTTTGTAGTAGTAGAAAAGTTTTCATGAGCTATTCTTTGGAGTGGACCAAATTTCATGCTAACTCATTTTGCGTGATATGTGCAGATGAAAGGCAGCAATAAAGTAGACTCTGCTATGGAAAAGAAGCAAGATTTATTGGAACCTGCTTCGCAGAAGAGAGATTTGGAGGTTTGTGGAAGGGCCCTCACCCCCTCTCTCTCTCTCTCTCTCACACACACACACACACACAAAAGAATAATGAATGAGATGATGTAACTCTCTGTACAGGAAGCGAATGGGGATAGTGATACTGAGAGTGAAGGACAGATGGTAGATGGAATATTATCTACTGGCCCAACACAATCGTATGAACTTCCTTCACAAGCGGAGCTTATTCGCCGTGCTTTTGCTGGGGATGATGTGGAAGAAGATTTTGAGAAAGACAAAATGGAGATTCTGAATGAGGAAAATCCTGAACCCGAGAAACCCATTTTACTTCCAGGTTGGGGCCAGTGGACCCATATCCAGCGAAAGAAAGGGTTGCCTTCTTGGATGCTTAGAGAACATGAAAATGCCAAGAAGAAGAGGGAAGATGCCCTTAAGAAGAGAAAGGATGCACATCTCAAGAATGTTATTATATCTGAAAAAGTGGATAAAAAGGTTAGTTTCTTTAGTGTTTACCTCATACTCATTTGTTTACTTCCAGATCAATTTCTTGTTTGCTATTATAGCCAGCAGGCAGCAGCAGAATATGTGGCATAGAATCTAATGGATGTAATTTAAGCGTTATTATCTGGTTGTGAAATTCATTTGTGCTTCATGTCAGACTCATTTAAGTGGATGTGTTCTTTGCTTGTTTGGCAGGCTGAGAAGCTACACACAAAATCATTGCCTTTTCCTTTTACCTCTAAGGACGTTTTTGAACAGAGTATTCGTATGCCCATCGGCCCTGAATTTAACCCAGCAACAGCAATTGGAGCTCTCAATCGCCCTGAGGTATGTATCTAGCTAGACCTCCCATACAGTTTAATTTCTTCAGAGAATTTTTCCACTCTTTAAGTGAGCAGTCGAGTTTAAACTGAGTGAAAAAGGACCGAACTTAATACGTAGGGTCACAAAAAGGTTGACATGCTCATTTAGCGGGATGGACTGGTTTCTCCTTATTTCCCACCGTGAACATGCGCATGTAATGGGAACGTTCTCTTTCCTTTCCCTCTCACACTGTCAGTTGTTTACTGCCAGTTATTGACTGCTTGCGCAGGTGGTGAAGAAATCAGGGACAATCATAAAGCCCATCAAGTTCGAGGAGGTGAATCCTCATGAAAAAGCAGAGTATGGGAATGAACAGAAGCATTCGAGCAAGAGGAAAAAAGTTGGCAAGAGCAACAACAAGAACAGAGCTAAGGCAAAAAAACTGATTGGGAGTGCTATTTAGTTTCTTCCTTCATGATTTTGTTGATTATCGATTCACCCATTCTCGATGTATTTCCAGTTTTGAGAGCAGGAGAGGCTCAACGAAGCCTTTTCCGAGGGAAAGCTAAGTTTAGTTTTCCACTGAGAAGCGATAGTGAAATTATTTTTTTAAAGCCATTGGGCACATACTTGTTTGTTGTGTATCTAGGGATATCGTAGCTGGGGCAAAACAGCGAGCATCTTTTGAATTCTGTACTTCTTTTTCTTTAGCAGGTATCTTCTAAAAGCGTTCCCCATTTAAAATCTTTCTAAGAAGGTATGGATATGTGGATGGTATTCGTTTTTCAACCATTTTTTTTTTATTGAACTCAACAAAAAAAAAATTTGGAATAGAAAAAGGAAAGGAGGAGCACATTGCTGGAGCAGGAGGCAGGCTATTGCGACGGTGGTTGCTGCTCCCGGCCAGCCCTCTCCTTTCTCTCTCCTCTTGATCTGTTGTTCTCCCTTCTCCACTCTCTCTCTCTCTCTGTATGGCCATCTTGTGGTGGTCGTGGTACTCAGGTGTTTCATATTCAAAGGCAATCGGTTCACTGCGGTTGCCATCCTCTAACAAAGGCACGGCGACTGCCTCTTTATGGTCGATAGTGGAGCTCGAACAAAACTCAATGTCAGCCATAGTCGAGAAGAGGGACACACATAGAGCATAGAGAGAGGGTGCAAATGATAGTCTGTGTTTTTGTTTTGGAATAGAAATAAAAAGTCATTTTTGGAACAATTATAAAATTAAAAACTCTTCTCTCTCTCCTCTCTCTCTCTCTCTCTTTTCATGACTTGCTCTGCTCTCTCTCTTGCCGTCGAGGGGTTGGCTGCCAGTCGCTCTCCACCAATCATCGTTTCAGGAATAAAATTTTGTGTCGTTATTAAATGCGTATTTCTGTTCAAAAACCAATCCAGAGAATGAACATAGAAAAAAAAATTTCTTGTCAGAAATCGTTCCCAAAAATAAAATGGTTATTAACCTTGCAATGAGAGAGAGAAAGAGGGGAATGGTTTAAGGTATGGATGAGATGGATTGATTTTTGGGAAAATTTCAAATAAGGACCCAAAGTGGAGTCACTTTCTCAAATAAGGACCCGAAGTGGACTTTGTCTCAAATAAGGACCCGAAGTGATTAAGATGGTTTCAAATAAGGACCTCAACTCCCTTGCCAGCTAAATCTTGGCTGGAGGACTTTTTCCGGCGAGTGATACAGGGGCAATTTTGTCCAACAAATGCAATTGGGTAAAAAAGGGGATTGAATTGGGATTAGGGTTCTTCCTTCTTTCTTCTTCCTCTCTCGCTGCTCTCGGCCGCTCTGCTCCTTGCCCAGTCCTCGCTGCTCCTCGTGAGATTCAGTCCGTCGTCCACCGTCTCCTCTTCTTTCTCAAGTTCCGTCGTCTCGAGCTTTAAGTCCTTCATCGATGCTTGCTTTGTCTCCTATCGATTTTGGTAGTGGTCAGTCATATACGAAGCAGAATTCTTCGAGAAACACAAGTGGGGATGTTTTTCTGTTTGTTCTTAGTGCTAATAATCTAATTCTCGGTTATCAGCGGTCGCGATCCTTTTGTTTTGTGAGAATTCACATTAGATAAGCTGGAAAATAGAAGTTTTCGACGGTTACAAAAATGGATTTGCTTGTGATGGCAATTCTTTGTTGCTGTTGACTGCTGAGTTTTGTTGAGAGAAGCTTGCAGAGCAAAGCTTCATGAGAAAGTCTTAAATTGAGACATTGAGTGAAATAGTGATAGGAAAATAGACTCTGTTTGCGAGAGCATTTGGTCAAAGTAGCTTGTGTTTGGTGAGAGTAATCTACTTATTTTGTATGGTGAGACTGAACATTGTAATAGATTTGTATTGTTCTTAAATACAATGTGTTCATTCACCTGTTATAATTCTCTCGAGTCTCCACCGACACACTTGCTTCGACGTACCCGGCAAGTGGTATCCGAGGTATAAAAGAAATAGATAGACCACTAGTTTCTTCTCCCAACTTCTTTGGATTATGCACCTGAAGGATTGGAAGAGCATCGGTGCCATAGATAGATCACTACTTTCTTGCTCTGAGTGTCTTTGTGATCAAACATCTCATCCTATAATCAATTATTTAGTTGATGACCTCTCATATCAGGACATACTGAAGTTGCTTTTTCTTTATTTGCAGGAGCAAAGTGTTGATTTAGAGACAGAACTTAATTTTTCGATTTGACAAGGCTTATTACATCCGAAATAGATAAGAAGGAAGCCTTTGGAGGCTTGCAAATTACAGTTGTGAATGCTTTTTGTGCTTGAATGCGAAGGTTTGCTTCGATATTGCTTCTTACTTGGAACGACTCATTTTTCATATTTAGTAGTTCTCTATCTTATTGTTAAATGGAGCTTTTGTTAAGATCGTATAATATAGCTTCCTAAAAATTTGGAGTTTCCCTTGCTGAGTTGCTAAACTTAAGTGATGGTCAATTATGCAGGTTCGAAGAAGTGTGTGCTGTGTAATAAACGTGCAATCATTGGCGATGAGAACTCCCACCAAGTCATCGCTGGGCTCTTGCGAAGAAAAAATAATAATTGAAGCCGACCTTCAACAAAGTAGAAAAAGAGAATATTTTATTTGAGTGGACTGATAATTTCATGGTGACAATGTACTACACTTTGGGATTGTGATTGACTGTTGTAGCTGTATTTTTGGAGCTTTAGATTAGTTATTATAAAATGGGCTATTACCAATGAGAGGTTTAATTGTTTTGTAAACTCATTGGTTGTCTTGACAGGTTAGGCAACTAGGTGAACAATAGCTTTATTGGACAGATGATATCATGTAAGGAAAATATTTAGCGCGAAGCTCACTTACGAGTATTAAAGACTGGATGGCAAGAATGCAATGAAGTGCAAGTACCAACCTCTTAAAAGTGCGAACCGAAG
>BCNH02000011.1:24347736-24379585 GCA_001662345.2 Metrosideros polymorpha var. glaberrima | reverse complement strand
AACGATCTAAATAAACAAAAATTAAATGCGCCTGGAATATCAAACCAAGTAAAATAATATAACAAACATGAGATATTCATGCAGATAATTTTCCAAACATAGGATGGGAAAATTGGAAAAAATACACTCTCACTCACCCACAAATGCATGACCCATTTCATGGTATGCCACCAAACTCTTGCTCTTTCCATTTGCCATTATGGTTCCTCCATTCCAGTAACAATGCTGTAAATTGAATCATCAATCTCCTTCAAAGAGATTGCTGTCTTCCTGCCAGCCAATACAGCAACCTCATTCAAGAGGTTGGGAAGATCCAACCATTAAATTCAGGAGTTCTCATAGCTGTAACATCTAGCGATATGTCTGCATTAAACTTCTTATTGCTGGCCCAGCACCTTCAAAATTTCTGTCCTACCCCAGATATCAAGAACCTCAACTATTACCTGCATTGATACTATAAGTAAGCATATGCATCACGAGACTAACTGTTCCACCAACACTATGCACATATATGCTACGACACTCACTAGCTAAGAATAGACATACAGAGTTGTCTGTCAAATCTTCCAGGCCTAAGCAAGGCAGAGTTCAAAATGTTTGCAAGGTTAGTCACCGCAATACCCGCATTTCCTTCAGAACCATCCATCTCTGTCAACAGCTGATGAAGGGTCTTCTCCCTTACATCATTTCTTCCTCCAATTCTAGTTCTTCTCCCTTTCATCAACAAAACAAAATGATCGCGACCGCTGATAATCGAGAGTCAGATTATTAGCACTAAGAACAAACAGAAAAACATCCCTACTTGTGTTTCTCGAAGAACTCTGCTTCGTATATGACTGACCACTACCAAAATCGATAGGAGACAAAGCAAGCATCGATGAAGGACTTAAAGCTCGAGACGACGGAACTTGAGAAAGAAGAGGAGACGGTGGACGACGAACTGAATCACGCGAGGAGCAACGAGGACTGGGCGAGGAGCAGAGCAGCCGAGAGCAACGAGAGAGGAAGAAGAAAGAAGGAAGAACCCTAATCCCAATTCAATCCCCTTTTTTACCCAATTGCATTTGTTGGACAAAATTGCCCCTGTATCACTCGCCGGACAAAGTCCTCCAGCCAAGATTTAGCCGGCAAGGGAGTTGAGGTCCTTATTTGAAACCACCTTAACCACGTCGGGTCCTTATTTGAGACAAAGTCTATTTCGGGTCCTCATTTGAAAAAGTGACCCCACTTTGGGTCCATATTTAAAATTTTCCCTTGATTTTTTGGAATTCGGTGATTTTGCTTTGAAATGCAAATTGTAGATTCTTAATATTAGGATCCAATTACCATTGAAATGAAAACGAGGATGGTTTTCAAAAGTTTTAAATTTTTTATGCAGTTTTCTAAAAATCAAGATTATCTTTAGACCAAAATCAAGATTTTCTTTTTTACAGTTAATCATCTAAAAAGAAGAAGAAGAAAAAAAAAACATAAGAAAGAAATTAGATCGACGGGAGAGAACAAAAAATCAAGCGAGCATCCGCAACTTTTTTTTTTTACCCTCGCCCTACTGTTGGGTTGGGCTTTCATGAATTCAAAAAACTAGTCTTCGTTTCTTCCTCTTCCGTCTTTTCCCCTCTCTTAGACTCTCTCTCTCTCTCTCTCGGATCGAAACCGTGGGAGAAGGAGCTTCGACGCCATGAGTTTCTGCATTTCTCTCTCGTCAAGCACTCATCCGGCTATCGCTTCCCTCCGTTGACGCTCGCGGTTTCGCGCCGATCGTCACTGGAGAAAAGAGGCGAGAGTAAAAAGATGTTGCACGAGCTCCTGCTCGCGCTTCTCGGCTACACCGGAGATCTCATTGTCGACGAGCGAGAGCAACGACAGTCTCTTGGGCTCCCTCTCCCTCCCGATGCTCCCATTTCCGATGAGCGCGCCTTCAAGCTCGCGCCTGATGTCTCCTTCATCGAGCCTAGCGAGAGGTACTTTGATTCTGCTGTCCTTTTTACTTTGAAAAGGGCGGGACTGTGTTAGGGGCATGCAATTTCTGAACACGAACCTCTCGATGTCTATTGTTCTCCGCCTCTTAGGGTTACTTGTCTCGGTCTCTATGTGATCGCGTGTTGATTTCGCGGTAATGAGATCCAAGTTCCTGCTGATGTCTAGCATGGAAAGTTTAGGAAATCCTTTGATTAGTGTGCCTGGGCATAGAAATGTTGTTGTTCAATGGCTGTAACGTTAAGGAACGTGGCCGCGAGTGGAGATTTTAGATTATGTCTCGAGCTGAGAAGAGAAGTTCATGGTGATGTGGACAGAAGGATAATTTGTGTGATTCTGAAATGCTGCTTATTTACTTGATTTACATCATGCCTGTCTGTGCTGATTTACTTGATTGAGTTTTGATCTTCATAAGTCCTCGCTAACAACTGTTTTGTCTGTCTTGGCGGCAAAAATTCTGATGTTGCAGGGATCTCATCGAGAGGCTCATCACACTGGGATTCTATTATCGAGAGTTGGATAGGTTTGCCACAAAATCTCGAAATTTAAGTTGGATAAGGTCTCCAAACTTGTCTCCCTTGGAGAGAATTTCTGAGTTGTCAAAGAAGAAAGAAGAAAAACCGAGTGTTTACCGTAGGGCCATTGCTAATGGCGTTGTCGAGATACTGTCAGTCTACAGGTCTGCTGTTCTCCACATTGAGCAGAAGTTGCTGTCGGAATCTTTGCCCATTTTGGCCACTGTCACTCAAGGCCTTAACAAGGTTCTATTGCTTGCTGAGCTTTGTGTCCTTAATATTAGTTTGCGTGATGCTTAACTCACCAACAGAACTCTTCCTCTCTTTTTTTAAACGGATACTGTACAATGGTTTATCTTCCCAGTTTTATGTGCTCTTGCCACCTCTATATGAGCTCATACTTGAGATTGAACGGAATGATATTCGTGGAGGACAACTTCTTAACCTTTTACATAAGCGATGCCACTGTGGGATACCTGAACTGCAGACCTGCATTCAGAGGTACGTTGTTTGATGACTATGTGATGTATGATTTCTACTTGATGTGTTTCTTGGTTGCGTTTATATACAGCTTAGTGGATGGCCTTGCGACATTGCTATAGATTTTTTGAAGAATGATCTGTTCCTTCCATTCTTGGAAAAGTATGTGGATAAAAATAAGAAACTTGATAGTATTGTTCCTTAGAAATGCTGATAATGGTTAAGTGCTTGTTCTATATACGGCTTAGTGGATGGCCTTGCGACATTGCTATAGATTTCTTGAAGAATGATGTGTTCCTTCCATTCTTGGTGAATTATTTGGAAAAAAGTAAGAAACTTGATAGTGGATTTGGTTAGGCTTGTAAATGTTCCTTAGAAATGCAATAATGGTTAAGTGCTTGTTTTATGACATACTCAGTTGGCAATTCTGCTATGATGTAGCAATCTCACCATTCAGTCACATGGCCTCGTCCGCCGTTAATGAACTGAAGCAAATGGTGGCCTAAAAAGAAACTAAAGCTAATGGGTGCCTTTCTTTTTTCAAATGTTACAGGCTTCTGTGGCACGGGCACCAAGTCATGTACAACCAACTTGCATCTTGGATGGTCTATGGCATCCTTCAGGACCAGTATGGAGAATTTTTTATTAGAAGGTACATACATGTGCTGACTATTAACCGAGTTACTTGGAAATGAACTTCTTTAGGCGGCCGCCATTGTTAATGTTGAAGTTTATGGAAAACAATGCTGGCTCAGATGGCCAATGGTTAAAGTGGATTTTTCTTTATAGGATCAAACTTTGCTATCATGTTGTACTAACTGACCTATCTAAACAGAATGGTGATGTTTCATATTATCATCATAATTTAACCAAGTTTGTGAAGGTACTTTGTTAAGGAAGATGATGTTGACAACTTAGATGTAACTTGTGGAAGTATGACATAAATGTGCTTGGATATCTATTATGATATGGAGCTTGTCTCTCATGGAATTCTAATTTATTTGTTTGTTTTATATTGAACCACAGGCAGGAAGAGAGGGATGTAGATCACGGCTCAAGCCATGCAGATCTGTCCAGAAGATTGTCTCGTTTGTCAACTGATGATACTTCTTTGACAGATTGGCACCTGGGATTTCATATTTGTTTGGTATAACTTGATATTTTAGGTTTTTTTGTTGTTGTGGTGTTTTGTTTGTTTCCTCATTGTGCTCGATGTGGAGTTTTTTATTTATTGAACATCCCTACCCTTGGGTGCTCATCAATGAATCTCACATTCATAAAGGAAAAAATAAAACAGAAATTAATATGGCTTTCTTTACTGAAGTGAGGCTTGCACACTTGGATTGATTTTTGGCAGATTGTTGTTGATTTGAAGTTTAATGTATGAGAAGCACGATTTTTCATATATGTGTATATATATTTTTTCCTGTTGGTTTCTAGTATCATCAATATTGTTTACTATTCTGGAGACTTGTTTCTTTCATTTATGCTTGTTCACCTTTTCTTTCCTCAGAACCTTCTTGCTGCAATTCTCTTACTTTTGCTGAAATGTGACATAAGTTTTGTGATTCCAACTTTTGTAACTTTCTGGCTCTGTTTCCTTTAATTTTTTTTATGTTATTTTGTAGGATATGCTTCCTGAGTATATCCATATGCGTGTCGCAGAATCAGTATTATTTGCTGGTAAAGCAATCAGGGTTCTCCGCAATCCGAGTACTTCCTTTTGGTTTCACGATGCTGCAAGTCATCAACAATTGCAGAGAGGCCCTCAAAAAATTCAAGGGTTCATCGGACGGTTTCCCTTTTTGAAGGAGCCCCTCATGGACTCAAAGCTCAGTGGAGAGGAATTATTTCCACAGTCTGAGGCTGATAAGATTGAAGCAATGCTTAGAGACCTAAAGGTCTGTGCTGCACATGTTCTTTGTTGGCAAGACTCAAGAACAGCATAGGACTGCATGTTTTCTTATTGTTTCGGTATGACTATTGTCTGTAAGCTTCCCCTACATTTACTTTTACTTGGATTGGTGTTTATAGGAGTCATCTGAGTTTCACAAGAGATCATTTGAATGTGCCGTTGACTCCATTCGAGCAATTGCTGCTAGTCATCTTTGGCAGGTGATGGATGCTTATATCTGTACTCTGTATTTTTTCAAATTTCATTGCTCATTCTTCTTTTTCTTCAGCTCGTGGTCGTTCGTGCTGACTTGAATGGCCATTTGAAGGCTTTAAAAGACTATTTTCTTTTAGCAAAGGGAGATTTCTTCCAGGTATGGAATATGGGTTACTTAAATATTTGCGGATATTTTCTCAGATGTTGAACTCAATCCATATGTTTGCTCTGTGGAGTCCTTTGCAATTAAGTTAAACTTGTAGTTATACTTTTCTTACATGGCGTGGAGTCCTTTGGCAATTGAGTTGTTTGATAAGTGGCTGGTAATTTTTTTCCAGTGTTTTCTTGAGGAAAGTCGGCAACTGATGCGCTTGCCACCACGTCAGTCAACTGCTGAAGCTGATCTTATGGTTCCCTTCCAGTTGGTAAGCTTTAGCTTTCTTATATTCTGAATTTATGTTATTTTGCAATGGAAACTTTAGGCACAACAGTTTATTTGTCTCCAATTTCCCCCTTCAGGCTGCACTAAAGACGATCAGTGAGGAAGACAAGTACTACTCTAGAGTGACCTTGCGGTTAGTGCTTATGTTGACTTTCTGCAGGGTTACATTTGAGACTGAATCTGTAAATTTACCTTTGAGGCATGTTGCTAATGACAAACTAAATCTGGAGATATGTTAGGATGCCTTCATTTGGGATTCCAGTCAAATCTTCCCAAGTAGATTTATTAAAGGGAAAACTTAATGCTGCTCCTCCAAATGTGTCCTCAGAGATGTCCCTCGATGGATGGGATGGTATTTACCTTGATTATTCTGTTGATTGGCCCCTCGAATTGTTCTTTACTCAAGAAGTTCTCTCTAAGTAAGATTCCCATTCCAGCAGTTCTTTATGTTGAATTACTGGTAGAAGGGCACTCTGAACAAGAGTAGCTCCTCTCTGGAAAGGCATTAACATGCTAAACAATTGACTGTGTTTTGATATCAAGAATTTTCCAGGTACTGCAGGGTCTTCCAGTATTTGCTACGGCTTAAGCGAACGCAAATGGAGTTGGATAAATCATGGGCATCTATGATGCATCAAGATCATGTAGAATTTTCCAAGCATGTTAATGATAGTGTAAACAGCTCAATGCCTCAGAAACGACGTCAATACCTCAAACCTGCCTGGCGGGTTAGAGAGCACATGGCATTCTTGATCAGGAATCTTCAATTTTATATCCAGGTTTGTGAGTTCACTACCATATTCCTACACATATATAGGAAGAAAAGCTGCATGTACCGCTGTGTCCACTGAAAGAAAGATGAAAGAAAACAGGGAGGGAAGTCATGATAAGATAGGGCAGCTTAAGTAAGGAAGAAGAAGAAACAATGGGGGAAGTTTTGTAAAAGTTGGGCTATTAAAGGTCTAAAGCATGAATTAGACCTATTTATTAATTGCATTCAGTAATCAGTATAAGCTTCGGAATGGTTAGAGTATAGACTTTAAAGCAATCTTTGTTATTTTATCCGGACATGTATATCTTTACCATATCTTTAATTGCTACTCTTAGTGTATGAATCTCCCTGCAGGTGGATGTGATAGAATCTCAGTGGAATGTCTTACAAGCACGCATCCAAAATTCTAATGACTTCACTGAACTTGTAGGGTACCATCAAGAGTAAGTTAAATAATTTTATTGGCTTATGATTTATTAATTGCTTAAAGATAATACGTAAAACATGAGATGAATGATTTTTTGGATTGTTATATTATTAACAGCATAAGGGTAGCAACCACCCACCTGGGTGGCGTCGCTGGAGCGAGCACTCTTCCTCTCGCAAAAGGTCGAGTGTTCGAATCCCGGGCGCCGCAGGGTGATTTACCCGGTGGCACGTGTGTGGTGGTGGCACGTGCCGCCCCCAGGGTTTACCCTCCGGCTGCCGGCCGTGCGGGGGTTCCCTGGGTTATCAAAAAAAAAAAAAAACAGCATAAGGGTAGCATGTATAACATCAGCAACTATTAGGAAAAATGTGATAGATGTCCTTTAAAAAATTGTTGTTACAGTACATATGCGAATAAAAGTTTATCTCCAGGGTGCACCATCTGGTTTGGGATTATAGCAATATAGCATCTTCAAAGTCAAGGCATGAAAAGATTATGAAATTACCTGTTATATTGATATGTAAACTTGCATAAGGAGTGTGGAGACATGCAATATCCAACAACCTCCCCCTATCTGGGGAGCCAACTTTGTGGATGATTTGTAGAGATGGCGATGGAAGAATATGATGGCGGTGTCCATTCTTGGGATCTTTTATTGATGGCAGAAATTATTTTATGATGGCTACCCCAACATACCATTTAACAGGATACAATATTTCACTAATGATCTGCAGTTCGAAATGCATATTCCGGTTTTATGTTCTGACACGATATATCCTTCATTTTATTATTTTGTAGTACAAAATATACTTAAACATAAGAATAGTGGTTTTGACGTGCTATGTAGTGTCTTGGCTATGTTTCAAGCATATTAAATTATCTACCTGATCTCAAATAATTATGTCTTATTGGAACTGCATGCTCAAGAGAATCTTTCCTCTATCTTACCACATTTTGATAGTGGAAGTTTCTCATCCCCCTTTTTGTTCCACATACCGAAGCTTGCCACATCCATGTATTGAAATATTCTGGGGATCATGTTTTGCTGTCGTATGACCAGTTTCTATTATAGGGAAAGTATATGATTAAGGAAGCTATATTTTTCACTTGTTTTGTTAGATGCTGATTGAACAGCTTAAGAAAAGTATAAAAAAGAGCATACTCATTTTAATATGAAGTAATCTCTCTCTCTCTCTCTCTCTCTCTCTCTCTCTCTCTCTCACACACACACACACACACACACACGCACATTGAATATAAGCAGGTTCCATTTCTGATTGTGGAATGCCATGGATTAACTCTTTATGCAACTCTTCTCATACGACTGCCTTTCTTCTGAAGTTTGGTGGGAGGATTCCAGTGGAATAACTATTCTCTCCGAGCATCGTTGTCATCATTCGACATTTATAGCTAATATTTTCTTGGTGCATTCTTTTTTGGAGTAGCTTGGATTAGCTTCAATCGATTCATCCCATACAATTGCCTCTAAGATTTGTTCGAGCCTCTAGTTGGACATATATGGTTCCTAACCATCAACGTTGCCCTTCAGACGTTCTTGTCTTTGTGCACTTTCCTTTTCAGATGGCACTCCCTTAGACTTAGTCCCATGTTCATTGTTGCTCTGATTGTTTGTGCTTTGCATCACGTGCAGGTACTTATCGGCCTTGATTTCTCAGTCTTTCTTAGATATTGGTTCAGTGTCGAGGATACTGGATAGCATAATGAAACTTTGCCTCCAGTTTTGTTGGACCGTCGAGAATCAAGATGGTTTTAGGAATACTGCCGAACTGGAACAAATTACAGAGGTATTTTATTGAGTTTATTTTCGTTTGTTTTGTTTGTGTTTGTCCAAGATCTTAGATGATTGACTTACAAGTTACAACCTCACCATCGAGTGACAAAATGGTCAATACTCCATCGTTAACTGCTCTTTTGAAGATCTGTTTCATGCATTGAGAATCATTAGTTGTTAAAGTCAACATGTATTATAACAGAATCAGATCGGTGCCTTGATATATAACTTTATTCTCATCTTAGCAGAGTAGAGTGAACCTTAATGGCGACAATATTAGGAGTAACACATCAATGAAAACAATACTGTGTCGAGGCTAGCATTCTATTGTCGTTCTTTATGTCAGCGACATGCGAAAGATCTAGCCTTGCAATGCTTTCCTGTGGACTAGCTGTGTAACATGTATTGGCCGATATACCTTTAACAAGCATTGAGAATATCACTGTGGCAGGTCTCTTTAAGCACTCATCCTCTATTATAACCTCACCTCTTTTATTTGTTCCAGGAATTTAACAAGAAATCCAACTCCTTGTATACTATACTGCGTAGCAGTAGGCTCGCCGGAAGTCAACGGGCTCCATTTCTCAGGCGTTTTCTATTGCGGCTGAATTTCAATTCCTTCTTTGAGGTAATATTTTTTCGAGAAACATCCAATAGTTTTGGTCTTAGGTTGTTTGCGGGAGCTTTTAACTACTTACCTTCACTGACAGGCAACTGCAAAAGGTGTGCTGAATATAGTCAGATCACATCCTGCCCTTCCTGTTCTGAACCAACCGTAGATCTCGTTTTGCTTTGCTTTAAGCTCGGGCTTCAACTCCGGTTATCCTCCAGGCTCGATTTTGTTTTTTCCCGAGACAGTTTTGCTTTGTATTATATCGAGTGATGTGATGCCAAGTTAGGGAGTGAATTCTGGCCGCCGCTCTCTCAACTCAAGTACGAGCTGGACACCTTAGTTTGCTAACTGGACAGTGCTCGTTGAATGAGGGATGCCCAATCTGTACCCACCAGCAACCCCAGTTAGATGTGGCATTATTGGCTATCTGCAACTGACGGCCAACAAACCAAGTGAAAATCGGATCATCTTTTTGCAAGTCGATCTGGAGTCATGTCTTTCTTTCTCCGTGGATGCACAATCAATACTCACGGCTGCACGGATGAGTAGGCTTCGTGGTTTACTCTGGTTGTTGACTCGAATCCACGAATTGATGACCCTATACTCGCCGCCAAATGATTCATTGCCTGGGCAGTGAGAATGACAGGGTCTGGAAGATTCACTTGGATCTCTAATGCTCCGGTTCTAGGTATAATGATATATTGGTTTGCCTGTAGTTCATTCGCTTGTCCGGGTTTGTGAAGCGTGGTTTTATGGTGTGTAGGGTAGTGCAGGAGAATATTTTTTAGAATGCTTTTAAATGAGTACAAAGGGAGGGGGGTTCTTTGTAGCTTCTCGGAAAAATGATATCATGATATATCTGTGGCCCGAGCGATTCTGGCTCTGTCCCATTCAATCATGCTTATATGTTACAAATTTTGTGTGCATGATGTAGCCCTGTTGACTGTATCATTAGAGCCCTGAAACTGTTGTCATACTTGGCCACGCCGTAGGAAAATAAATCATGGTACGACATATAAGCTTGTTGACAAAAGGGTGTTCATTTTCATTTATCTGCTCATTGTCTTAATGCGCACGTGCTATGCCATTGATCTCACAACATACATCTTTTCTCTGAGGCTGGGAGCGGTAAAAAAGTGGTGCCAGCAATAATAGGCAGGCATGCATGCATGCACATGACATTCTTGTACTCAAGGCTCTGTACATTGAACGACACAGCAACGAGCATTGGATTCTCTCAATACGTGAGACTTCTGAAAAAAGAAAGAAGAAAAAGATGATTGCGCCTGTGCTCTTTAATGCTCGGTCATATAAAGATATTTCTAAGAAATCTATCAGTATATGCTTCTTCTTCATCAAATGTAGTTCATCTCCATGCCAATTTGGTACTCTCTAAATAAGAAATCTGACTCGAGCACTGAGTACCTGCTATAGGAGAAGGCTTTTACGGATCTGCCTAAACAATGGAAGAGTGTCCATGTCCGAGACCCGGGAAGGGCCAGAATGAAATCCGAGGTTCAATCCCCTGCGGTGTCTGGACCTCTGAATACTAAACGTCACCTAGCAAAACAGTGTGTAAACGTAAGATGTCTGCAGAAGCATGGAAATCTTTTTTGTGTCTTCCGATTGGCTATAGAAGAATGGACTTGGTATGAGAAAGGTCTCAAATGTTCAAGCGGATGAAAAATTTGTATTTTCAAAGGACAATGTCCTGTCGCAGGATAAAAAGAGGCACGATAATCAACAAAATTCAAAAAAAAAAAAAAATGCCCTTGCTTGAAGAGAAATGTGTGGGACTTATGCTCCGAAAAATATCTTCCAAAGTGAGTATAAGAAGCAAAACAAGAAAAAAGAAAGAAAAAGCCAGAGTGTGAATGATGATAATATAGGAAACTAACCTGAATAAATCCTTCCTATATGATGCCAGAAACTTTGAGAGAGGAAAGCACCACAAAGATGACCCAGAGCAACATGAAGTAAATACTGGTTAACCAAGCCCAAGGCTTTGGCCCTCCCAATTCTGCACCCAATGTGAGTCGCCGAAGCACGAGAACTGATATGCACCCCACAGAAGTGGCAAAAAACACGAGCAATGAGAAGCTAAGTCCGGCTGCATTTTGGATCCTCAACGGTTCCCGATACACGATGAAGTTGTATGCGGTGTCAATTAGCCACGGGACGCCTATGCCCACATATATGTTCACTGAATTACTACAAAACACAACAAGAAAAAGAAAAGGGTCGGTTCAAAGATTTCAGTAAACTCGTGGTAGTGCTGGATCATTCTTTTCTTTTCTTTTTTAACAAAAAACCAGATGAATTACGTGGATATGCTGACATCAGACAGAATATCAATTGTTCAGTGCTCCTTGTTGAATTATCTTCATATCATGAGTAGCTATGAGAGAGACGGTCAAAGAAAGTGTAACTAAACTTGTTTGCATATTTCCAAGTAAAATTTCCACATGGAAACTAGAGAAAAGAAGTAAAGAGAGAAGGGCCCCTGTATTTGAAGGAAATATTCTGTTAGCTATAGCATTATGAATTTCTTCCAATCAGCAGAATCACATTTTTCTACATGCAAAACTGTCTCGCAAATATGCAGGATCATTGGCTCCCGACCATACGAAATGAATATTTCGGTTGCGATTGGCTACAGGAAACTTTCCAAATCCCAATCTCACAGGCGGCAGAGGGCAGGCTTTAAAATAAAAGTAGAACTGACAACTAAATGGTTAGAGAGAAACAACATTTATAAATATGCAAATGAGTGAATGCAAGTTTAGAAGGAGGCAACGATATTTAATTTAAGTAAACCTGCAAGTGATGTTTGCAATGGCAGAGTCGGCTGTTGTCTGCCTTTCAGCAGCAATCTTACTAGCAACTAAGTCCGGCCATGACGTTCCACTAGCCAGCACTGTAAATGCTATGACATAAGCATTTATCCCTGCACAAACTCTAAGAATGTAAATGACTACCTTAGACAAAGAAAATTTGTGGCTGACCTCAAATTGCCACCCATTCTAAATTGAAGCAAAGATTGGTAACACTAACATTAGCAAGGATTAGGTACCTGTCACGCAGCTAATTAGATCTGTGAGTTTGGTCACCACATAAGCTATTCCACTGATAAAGGTTAAAGAGCAAATGAAAGCAACCCAGCCATGAGCAATTTGGCAAGGAGGAACTAAAGCAAACATGAGCCTCCAAGGTACAAGAAGTGACTGCCACAACATTCGCAAAGCCCGCACATATATGCTGTCTAACTTCTTCGTCTCAGCACTCTCCAACTGTTTAAAAAACCAGGGAGACTAAAAAAAATAAAAAGTAGGAGATCGGAAAAGGACAAGGATATCATTGTCAGACAATGTTGATATAAATCATGAAGTTCCTCCAACACTGAATGATTGAATTTCATTGCTGATGACTACTGGAGACATCAAGCCTGGCCAAGAGAAAACAAAATGAAAAATTGAAAGATAGATGATAACTAAGAACTTATGTTCGGACTCTAGCATGTAAACAAAATGGAAATGATTTCCAATTTTTGTCATGTTTGCATGCCTAAAACAAAAAGAGAATATGCATTCCCAGAAAATCAAAGGAACTGGGCCAATGCCCATTACAATAAGGTTCTTCTTCATATACTTCAAATAGGAAAACTACAGAACCACCCTCAATTTTCCCCAGTTACACTTTGCATCCCCCAGTTTCAAAACCAATACTTTACACCCTCAAGTTTCAATCCAACTTTTTGCACCCTGAAATTTTGAAAGGACAACACTTTGTGCCATCCATTTTCAATGGTCTCTTTAACTTCGTTTTTCGAAAATTTATGGGGTAAGGTGCATATTCTTAAACCAGAGCATGCAAATTGTAAAACAAGAAAATGTTGGGATAGTTTACATAAGCTTCACTGAGCATGCAAATTGTAGCATAAGAGAAGTCAAGATTGTTTATGTAATTTTCCTTAAAGGATAATTTTAACTCTCTACTAGAGCTTTTATAGTCGAACCAAAAATTAAAGATACTATCCCTACGCGGAAAAGAGGCAAGTTGCGTTCAATTCACTCATTGTATTGTGACTTGATTGTAATCCTTCATACTACTTTCCTCCAATGAGAATGCCATCAACTGATACCCATGTTACACCATTTCATAAGTTCGAATAGATGTAGTTCTAACCATAAGAAAGCAGAGTATAGATCAAGCCAACCATATTAGGGAGCATAAAAGTAAAACAACTTAAAACAGTGTCTCCCATATCAAATGAATGATTGATCTTGCAAGTCGCAAGAACGGATGCCCAATATTGTACATGAAGAAGCATGCATATTCGAAATGAAGAAAAGAAAGAAAGAAATAGGAAAGATGGGGAACTTTAGTAACCCTCTAAGTAATGACTTTTGTCTTGATAGTCAGGCTTTTTTAAACAAGCAGTTGTTCAACATGATCAGTGGCATCAGTCGTGCTTTAGAGAGAGACATACAAACCTGAGCATTCCATTAGAATGTTGTCATCCAAAAAGGTGAAAGAGTTTTGAAGGTTGCCCTTCATATTTAGATGGGTAGTCCAAAAGAACTAATGTAGATAGCATAACTTACCATCAGTGCATCAACAAACTGTTCCTTCCAAAGTGAAAGCACATGATGTTCATTAGAGGATTCGGCTAAATCACTGCCAGGTACATTGTGATACATTGAACCTAAAATAATGATCCTCCTTTAGTTAAAAGGTTAATGTAAGATCAGAGTAGAAGCTGAACAGGTGGAATAAAGGAGCCTACCAAAAGCATACGGAACTACCAGAACTCACATAAATAATGTTACTCTAAGCATACAGATATTTGTTACTCGGTGAAGGAACTTCTTATAGATATTATTTTTAGCAAGCCAGGTCATTTACCGCATGCACATTATATTGTGACACACACCTAGTAGATCCCGTGTGCTGAATGTCAATGTAACTAAGAGCAGCCGAACAGAAAATAAAATCTAAAAGGGAAAAATATGGTGGTGCTGACCAAAAATAGATGTCATTTATTTACGACACAAAAGCAGTGTGTATACGTCTGTACCACTGGCAAAAGAACTTATCAGCCAAGCAGGGGCAAACAGCAAGTGAATACTTGTTTAGCATGTTATGTGCAGCATAACCACCAATAAAGCAAATAAGTGCCAGAAAGATCTGCACAGCAGCAACTTCAGAGATTGATTGACCTGTTCCACTTCCAGAATGGATGGAAAAGATGTCCACAATACTCCTTTCATAATTTTCACCAATTTGAATTATCTCGGAGTGCTCATCATCAACATTGTCCACATGTTTATATAAAGTAGCCTCTTCTGGCACCCAGTCCTCTGGCCTCTCACCTCTAGCTCTTTGGAAAGGCAGAAAAGCATTGTCAATATAAAAAAAAATATTATGAGACTGTCAACTCAATTAACAGATAGAATCTGACGAATCCTCAGTTGATACAAAAGGTATCAGGGAGATTATTTAGACATACAAAGGAAGAGATAAGTAGGGCCAACGCTTGTCTTGAGCATATGCATGTACCAGTAGTAACCCGAACTGCAACACAGTTAAAAGTGCCTCCCAAACTGTGACAATGTCAGGAGTCCAAACCTGCATCGATGTCAAACATCCCTGAGTAAAAGGTTTGGCAGCTAATGTCTCCTTCAACAAGTTCAAGCAATTTCTCTGATAACCGCATCAGATTACAAAGCTTGATAATTTTAATAGTCAACAGAACCATCTATGTGCAGAAATTTGTCACTATTTTCTTCGAAAAACAGAATGTCACTTGGAAACACTTTATCACATCTGTAAAAGAAAGAAGCAAGTCAAGAAACTCCAATGTTATCACATCCTGTCAGAAAGCTCAATCATTTAAGTTTCTGGCAATATCACCTTCAAAATGATGTACAGCCAAAAATAAGCCCAGAAAGACCAAAAGAGCTCCACTACCCAAACACCAAGATCAGATATCTTCTTCAATTCACCAGCTTTAGGAACAATGACACAGACAGCATGAATAGGAAATAGGTCAAATGCAGCAGAGCCTACAAGCGTTCCAGGACCCAAACCTAGGATAAAAAGATTCTGCAAAACGTTAGCAAAGCATGATTTATCTATTTGCTTGCACAAAATTAAGCATGAATCAATGTAAACTATAGATCAAGCATCAAGGCTGGGAACATTATAGTAGAAGCTATATAAATCAGATTAGTATAATGTCCACAAGAGTTGAAGGAAACGGAAGAGTTCCAGGACCATGTTCAAAATGAGCATAAAGCAGAATATCTTTGTGGAGTGTCTCATTTACTGTAAATAAATATATAATTCGACAAAGATATCACAAGGAGAAACACTCAGAGAAATTCTAAAGCAAAATCATCCACCGTCTTCAGAAAATAGGCCAAATAACAAAGAAAAGCACAACCTTTTATTACTATGACATGTTTAACATAACCTTTCAAACTACTGAAAAAATGCACAATATCTGGTCTGTTTGACAAAAATCGTATATGTTACTATTCCGTCCGTAGCCAAATGGTTTGGATCTTTATCCGAAAGGTCCTATTCTGAAGAAAATACCAGGTATCTTTAGAGAGAGAGAGAGAGAGAATTTTTCAAGCTTGTGATTTCATTGTTGAGGAGACGCCATGAAATCGATATTCAGATAAAAGTGAACCGTATTTGGGGGTTTCCGAATGTATTGCTACTAGCCATTGCTAGTTGTCAACACAGTAAGAGTTAGGTGAGCTGACTTGTGCACAAGATAACACCTAAAATAGACGGAATACTAGAAGATGCTATTTTTGTCACAATGGTAAATGGTAATGTATTTTTTTGGTACGTTTGAAAGGCCGTGTTGAATTGTAGCGGCGGTATTTTCTGCTTTTATACCTTTGAGAGGTCGTGTTAGATTTGTCAGAGTGGTGAAAGGCTGTATCTTTTTTGTGGTATTTGGCCCAGAAAAGATCACAGAGTCTTCTATAGAATCACAATAACTAGCATTTTGGGTCATCATTTCTTCGATAAATCTTCCCAAACCATTTTAGAGATAGATCAATTCCCTAAATCCAAAATAAATTGGATATATTAATGCTAGCTGCACTCGGTTTTGTTTGAACAAAGAGTAGCTTAAACAAGAAATTTAACACAAAAAGTCGCAGCCTTGAACGTAAATGGTATTGGCAAAGTCAGATTTCATTACTACAGAATGACAAATCAGAGATGCTTATAAACTTGCTTCCATTTCCTGTGAGGATGATACAATCAGTAAATTTTAAAAGTTGTCCAGGTAAATGACAAATCTTAGACAAAAAAAGTACGACAGTCCAAGACTTACCTCCAGCATAGAGGTCCCCCAGGTTTCTTAGAGCATCAATAGTAGCTAAAGATATTTGAGGGAAGCTAGTTCCAAAAGCCAGTAGAGTAATGTCTGCAATAGTGTAATTCCACACCTTTTCTTGTCTAACCACCTTTGAATTCGTATGAGGATCTATCTCTACCACCTCTCGTGTCTGCTTCACAACATTCTCCATAGAACGGAAGAACCTTGCAGTGATAGCTGATAATCCGATAAAGCAGTAAGCCAGACCAAGGATATAGAGGAAGGTTCGGAAGGCATCTCCAAGGGCTGTTTCACCAGGAAAAAGCAAGTAGCTCTCACATACTTCATGGCCCAAAATGCTGGGAACACCGAGTGTGCTGTTACTCGGGTGCTTATGAACTGAGTTCATATTCATCAAGCCCAAGGCACAGTTCAACAATGTGGAATGCATATGTCAAAGTTCACATTTCCTGCATCACATTGATCAACATAAACCCAACTGCACTAGGCATCGGAGCAAAAGAGCGCAAGCTTAAAAACCAGTTTAACAAAGCATATCCCAATCAAATAGAAAGAGGACAATAATATATATGCAGCTACATATTCCTATTAAAATCTCAATCTTCCATGCACAGTGAAAAATCTACTTCCCTCGGTCTCATTGACAAATTCTATTCAGGATAACCACAAATAAATCGTATTAATGAATATATTAAGGGGATTTTAATATCTATAGTTCTGATGATATACTTCTAGGAACATTTAAAGACCAGGGATGCCCTCAATTCCAGTAGAAAGACAACAGTTCCACCACTGCAGTTATTTCCATCACCTATTCCGTGTCTCATAAAAATGAGAGAGAGATTGTGTCTCATCATTATGCATGTCCACACACCTCATAAGTTCCACCATTGCAGGAAAATTCACAGTAGACCCTACTTCTCCCGCCATAAAGCTCCCCCAAACTTAACATGAGACTAAACTCACAACAACGCAGCTCCGAGTGCATGATCAATCGCTACTAGCTATCGATAATGCACAGATAGGCCGTCCCACGCAATTCCACCGCAAGCAACTATCGTTCACCAGATCTTCAACGTCACTATAACAGGGAACAAAAGGCAGCGGATATTCAAAGCAGGAGACCACATCGCGACGATCGGTTACCAAATCGCGAATCGATCGAGGCAGAGAAACTTCAAATGGAACGACCGCGAACAGAAAGGAGCAACGATAGAGGAACGCAACCGCATCCGAATCGCTCGCGCAAAATCTCTCAGTATCGAGGACAAAAAGGCACCAATCGACACACGAAAACTCGCATACGATCCCGGCAATGCGAATGCGAAATGCAAGACAAAGACGAAACCGATGAACGCACGAACGAAGAGTCGAACTTACGCGAGAAAAATCACCGGCTGAGCCGCCGCGAGAAGAGGCGATGAAGCGACCCTGGGGCGAAACACAGAGATTGGAAGAGAGAGAGAGAGAGAGAGAGTGTGTGTGTTTAAGACGGTGTGGAAACACCCGTTGAGGCGAAGCAAGCATGCATGGCGCGAGCGTGACTTCTTGTTAATGGTGATTAGTAGGGAAAATGATACAAATAATTTGAAATTTAGCTCAATGTACAATGTGATCTTTAAATTTTTAATTTGAAATAAATTATTCATGAATTTTAGCTCAATGTTCAATGTAATTTCTAAATTTTCAATTTGACACAAATGATCCATGAATTTTTTGTACATATTCAAATTAGTTACTGAGTTTAATGTGATATTTTCATTAATTTAAGTTTAGAGATAATATTGAACATTTTCGTATTGTTTAGGACTAGTTTGAATATGGACTTAAAGTTCAAAGGTCATTTGTGTCAAATTGAAAGTTCAAAAACCACATTGAACATTGAGTTAAAGTTCATGGATCATTTGTGTCAAATTAAAAATTCATAAACCACATTGCACATTAGGCGAAAGTTTATGGATCATTTGTGTTTACTAACACTGGCAAAGAGCGCCATTCCCCTTTTTCATTTTTTCATTTTTTCATTTTTTCTACCATAATTAAATTTTAGAAAGTGGGGTCCACATATGACACGTATTGCGGTTTTCAGGTCATTCACGAACCCTCCACCGTCCCATTCGGTGTTAACAGCTATTAAACGTTCAATTTAATCTTTAATTATGTGAAAATGATGCAAATAAAAGGATTATATTGAATTTTTACCAATGATCGAGAGATCACATTGCATAAATTAAAAATCCAACGATGACATTGCACGTTGAACCAAAGTTTAAGGATTATTATTGTGAAATTTTTCACACACCCCTCGCCCATACAATAACAAAGATTCTGTAATAATGGATGAAATAAAATAATCGAGACTTATTTATGACGTCATCAAATCCACTATAACAAGGTCACCACTTCAAGCCTTCTTCTAGAACTTTTTCATTTGTTTTTTTCCTTTTTGCATGTACGTCCCCCTTCTTCCTTTTTCACTTAATTTTTGTCTTTTTATCGTCGTCATGTTATTTCTTTCTTGTTGTATCATTACAAAAGTTAATTCATGATTTTTATGCTCTTTAAATATTTAAATTAACCCGTATATATTAATTTAATGTTATCGCGGCAGTGCGAGGGCCATCACTAGTTAATGTATTGAGAGATGTGATTTCTTGTTGAATATAACTGGTTTATTTTTGTCTTGAAAATTTTATAGGGAAAATAAAAGTAAATTCCTTTAATTAAAAACAAACAGATCTGAAGCTTATTAATCCCTTCCTCAATTAAAGAACATCGGGCGCTGGAGAGCGCTCGATTTGGGACATAAAAAAAAAGTGAATTTTTCTATAAATAATAATATAAATTATTTTTGAACTTTGATTCAACATGCAATGCCGTCTCTAACTTTTATTTGGTGCAAATACGGTCTCTGAAATTTTGGCCTAATGTATAATGTTGTCTCTAAACTTTCTAGAGACAACATTGCATATTAGATCAAAATTCAGAAACCGCACTCAACGAATTAAATGTTCATGAACAACATTGTACATTAGATCAAGATTTAGAAATCGTATTGAACGAATTAAATGTTTATGAACAATATTATACATTAAATCAAAATTCAGAGAGTTCATGAACAATATTGTATATTAAATCAAAATTCATTGATCATAATGTCATTTTTTTCTTTTTTTTAAGTATCTTCCAAGGATTGGGCAGTCATTGACGACATGACAAAATAATATTGAAGGCCAGCTCATAAATACAATAATGGTTTCGAAAAAAAAAATACAACAATAGAAATGATATAATAATTATAATATGGGGCTCCCACATTACCGACACGAGATCCGTCATAAATTTGTCAAAAAAGAACAAGACACAATCATGGTCAATATGCCACGAGACGAAGACAGAGGCAGGAACGATCAAACAAATGGGAAGCGAGGAACACGTGGTGATGCGATAGCTAAAGATAGAAAGTTAGGTTTGCTGTTTTATTCATTTTGGTCCCACGTGGAGATACGGAATGATTTTTTCTGGGCAAACAGGAGGACCACTTCCAATATTTTATTTTCCAGCAAAAATAAAATAAAAAATTCAACTCCTTTTCTTTTTTTAATAGACGTGTTTCTATTTTTTTCGAACCATGGTAAAAAATTGATCTTCTTTAAATTTTTATGATTTCGAATTCTCCTTATTTTTAATTATCATCCAAATAATAAGTTTTTTGAACTTGATTATCAGTAAATTGAATCAAATAAGCAAATATCATCTAGATTCATTGTTGAGGAGAGTTCGGTATAATATCTATTTGGAGACGTCCGATAATATTGTATGATGATACAGAGCAATTACTATCATGTGATATTTATGTATTAGATCGAATAATGGCAGAACTCATACGGTATCTAGTGGAAATACTGCAACACGAGCGCAACTATTCATCATTTTTCCTAAGTTATTGATATTTTTCCTAAGTTCTTGATATGCAATAATACCGTACGTACTCCTACGTGTGGCTTTGATCTGGTGCTCCTTAACAAAAATTGGTTCCGGAATTCAAAATTACTTCTGGAAATAACACACGTTAATCAAGTACGTACTCCTACGTGTGGCTTTGATCTGGTGCTCCTTAACAAAAATTGGTTCCGGAATTCAAAATTACTTCTGGAAATAACACACGTTAATCAAGTCTTGTTGGGAGCTTACCAAGAGTACAATCTTTAATGCACCAGATCGTTACGGGGAATTTGCCCTTAAAATAGCTCGGGACGTTGACTTGTTGAAGTGCGCCAAAGCTAACTTGGGCACCATCTAACTGCTAAATAAATTTATTTTTTAAAAACAGATAGATAAAGCACACATTGACCTAATGCATTTGCCATTGTAGATTGTTTCCTTTCGACCGTTTCCCACAACTTGATTTGATTACGAAATATTTTCAAGATGTGGAAGTGGATGTTATTGGCCCAATATATAAATTGATCGACCAATCAATTACCACGAGATTAACATGCAACTCCACTAACCAGCTAGACTTAATAAATCACGTGGCAACTGTGGAAAGCAATCACTTAAAGAGGTAATGACATAAATCCTTGAACTTTTGTTCAATGTTCAATATCATCCTTGGACTTCTATTTTTTTTATTAAATCTCCGAACTTTTTAAAAGTGGTTCAATGTGGTCTTTCCGCTAAAATTATCGATTATGTCTGTTGTTTAATTTATGATGTGCTTTTGCTCAATTTCGTCCCAACACTTTTTTTATTGAACAAAATAGTCTTGAACTATTCTTTCATTCTCTCTCGATTGCACTATCTCAAATTTACCCAAACCAAAATATTTATTAGTTATGTTATGGCATTAAATCCCAAACATGACATATTAATAAATGGATTATACAACACAAAACAGTTAAGATTCGAATTCTTATGTATAAAAATGTTTACTTGCATTTAGATAGTGTAAGAACTTCTAAATATAAATGAACATGTTCTGTTAACACAAGGAACATTTCAAGTTGCTTCACTACACAAGTCCAAGCATGACATAAACAAGTAAAAAAATCAATTCTACCTGACATATTTATTATTTATTACGATTAAGCTTATACGAACACACTAGCCCGTGTGGTCTGTATGTTTTGTCAATGGCTTGTGTAAAAAAAAAAGTTTAAAGACGAAATTGAACAAACAAATAAAGTTCAAGTATGAAATTGAAAACAAAAATGACAAGTTAGTAACTTTAACGGCCGTGTCAGCCAAAGTTTGTTAAATCTTTGACAGACCACATTAAACAAACATTAAGAAGTTCAGGGACAATATTAAAAAATTCAGGGATGATACTGAATAATGAGAAAAAATTCAAGGACTACTAATATCATTAATCATGATTAGAATATGTCAGAATATAGCTACTTCCAACAACAGGAAAGTATACAAACTCTAAACAGAGGCCTTTAACGGGTACCTGTCGCCAACTATAAAGAGCCAGAGGCCTTCAACAGATACCTGTTACCAACTACAAACAGCCACAGTTCAGCCAAGGGCGATGCTTCTTTTCACCTCAAGGAAGGTCTTCAACCGTAACCTGCACAAAGATCCAAAGTTTAACAATTTCTGTAGTAATTAGGAGTGTCAGAACTTGGAACCATACAGATCATGATCATGTCAATTCTCCGAGAGGTCATTCACTGTAATTGTGAAGGCGAAAAAACTCTTCATGATAACAATATTCGGGAGAATAGTATGAACTTACAATTTCACACAGGCCTCACAGGATTTTTCAAGTCGATGTCCTCTTGGTAGATGACTATATTCCCAGGGCTCTTGTGGTTCAGACCACTCGATATAATGCATAGTTCAAGCTGAATCTTGACATCCCGGCATCTGCCTTTTCAGGGTATTTGACTGCCAGAATTTGTGTGAATGATTTACTGTTTCAGTCAATGTCATGTCCAAATTTCTGTGGCCACACACACCTATGAAAATTGACAGGACCCTCAGAATTTCATGAAATTAACCCAGAAACCATTTCATCTACCAGAAATCTTTGCAAGAGCAAACTCCGTCATTGAAGTGGTGAAACCGATTGCAGTCCCTGATCACGATCTCACGTCTGTAGACTTTGGAAATCATCTTTATGGCAACGTGACAATCACCACATATTCTGAGGTTCTTAATAATTCGTACGGGAGTACCGGCACTTGTTTTTAAAAAGCAAAATGCTATAGCCAGTTTTTCACTATGAAGGGATAGAGCAAGCTCTTTTGCTTCCTCATCCAAATCAAGCAATACTTCTTTTGTGTTTCCCACATAACCTGCCTTCTTCAATTTCGTCATGATCTCATCAAGCATCATGTAAATCTCCTTAGTTTCCGGATGGGTATCATCTCCCACAAAAAACTCATGAAGTATCCCGTTGAGCTCTACTAAGCTACACCCAGGGACTTTATAACTGCCCTTTGCTTCCATTAGATTTCTGACTTGCCTCACTTCTATCCATCTACCCAATTTCGCATAAGCATTTGATAGAAGCACATAGGCACCACTATTGCCAGGATCCAGCTGGATTAGCTTTCTGAGCGCAATCTCACATGTTTCAATGTCGCCATGTGTCCTGGATCCACTCAGTAGAGCACCCCATATGAGCACATCAGGCTCCATAGGCATCGATTTCACCACGGTCCATGCCTCCTTTAGTAGACCTGCTCTTCCCAAAAGATCCACTAGACAACCATAGTGTTGAATCATCGGAGTTATTCCATGCTCCTCACTCATTTTCCTAAAAAGTTCCTTCCCTTGACTCACAAAACCTCCATGAACACAAGCGCAAAGAATACCCAAGTATGTCACACTGTTAGGTTTCACACCTTGCTGTCTCATGTCCGAGAACAAGTCGAGACATTCCCCAGCATGACCATGCATTGCCAAGCCTGATATCATAGCACTCCAAGCCATCACATCCTTATTAGGACCCAAATTGCCGAAAACCAACCTTGCCCTCTCAATACTCCCACATTTAGCGTACATGTCTATAAGACAAGTCCCCAACACAACATCAACTTCTATCCCACATTTGTCAATATAAGCATGAGCCCACTTCCCATGTTCCAGCGCACCCAACCGCCCACACGCGAAAGCACTCCGGACATGGTAAACTCATTAGGCCTAACCAAAGCACCTCCCACGAGTTGCATCTCCCTGAACAAAGCAAGCGCTTCCTTAAACTCCCCACACCTAACGTACCCATTAATCATACAGCTCCAAGATATCACGTTCCTTTCAGGCATTTCGTCGAACAGCGCACGGGCAATATCACTCCGACCCACTTTCAAGCACGCGTTGATGATCGAATTCCAAGACGGCAAATCCGGTTCAGCAATCTCGTCAAACGCTCGACGTGCCAGCGCTGAGTCGCCGCAAGAAGAGTACATGTTGACGAGACAAGTCCGGACGAAGGTGTCGCGGTCAAGCCCAAAGACGAAAACTTGAGCGTGGATCTGTCGACCCGATTGGAGATGGGGAACGGAATCGAAGGACTGGAGGAGGAAAGGGAAGGTGTGGAAGTCGGGCTCGACGCCATGGGAGCGCATGCGAGCGAAGACTGCCAATGGAGGTTGAAGAGAGACGGCGGACTGGGCATGGGCCCTAATGATATTGTTCCAGACAAAGGATTCGAAGGTGCGGTGAGCGAAGTTGAGAGTCGGGTGCGTTAAGGAAATGAGCTTTGTGCTTGTGGAAGGTCGCATCGGGGGAAGCTAGCGAAATGCATGGAATTTCTACAAGGGGTGAGTTCTCTTCATTGTAGCAGAGCAGAGCTACAAAGCTCGTAGCAGTGACATGCACGTAGACAACATCAAAATTAAAAGAGTTAATACGACAAAAAATTCTAAGACAAATTTATCCCAAACTCATTTTTTTATCATAAAAAACTTCAAAATAGTGTCTCTGTGATAGATTTACATCAAACTAATTTTTTTACTACAAAAAATCTTAAATCGGTACATGACAAATTTACCATTTATTAGTTTATTTTTAATTGGATTAATGTCACACAAAAAACCCCCCAAATCGGTATATCTGTGATAAATGGAGTCTAAAAATCCCAAATCGGTATACTCATCATCTGTCACGTGTCATTTAATTCAACAATTTAAAAGTAAAATTTAACGGAAATTAATATAAGATAAATTTATCACAAATGTATTAATTTAGAATTTTTGAAGGTCAAAAAATTAATTTATGGTATATATGTCACAAGTGTACTAGTTTGTGATTTTTTGTGGTATTAACCCTAGTTAAAAAACGATTAACCTCGTTCTAAATAGATAGATCTAGTTTTGGCTTGAATTTTTTTTTTATTTGCTAAAATTCCAAAATATTTTTTTAATTTCAAAGACCAATGAAAAGAACTGCATATGAATTTCCATGCCGCATCGGTATAGATACATTTTAAAGAGTTTTGAGCATTTTGCATTAAAGTGTCAAAATGCGCCACGAGATTAAAAAAAAAAATCAAAGGAAAAATGTAAGAATCACCCTATAGAAAAAATTCATGAAGTATTGCGTGAAATTTCTGTTGGATGATTAATATGCAAATAAATTTACAAAGTATAGTGCGAAATTTTTCTAGCACTTTTAATATTATGTCTCGCATTATTTATCTGGTTCTCCAATCCTCCAAAAGGCAAATACTACATGGTTTAGTCCTAAAGTATACAGGATCTCGGGCTTAATTGTTTGCATGGTCCGCTCGAGCCAAGAAGACCTATGCATAGATCGCAGGAGAGCAAACCTGCTCATACACGTCTGTTTCGCCCACTTATTCCTAGTGTTTTACATAAGAATCTCCTGCTATTTACATCGTGCCGCGCTTAATCGTCAAGACAAGGACTGAGGTTGAAATAAAATAGGATACGACGGAAAAATTCGAAAAATTTGTCATATTCTATATTTTTGTTTAATAGGTGGCACGATAGAATCCGCATTAGGATTAAAAAAAAAAATAATGGAAAATTATGTAAATAACTCAAAGCAAAAAGAAAAACCCTATGTTGCTATGACCACCACCTTGCGGTGTTGGCCAACGCAACGTGGTGCGTTTGGCTCGCTATTATACCCACAAGTGAAGTCAATCGTCACGGCACGTCGGCGACCGCTCAGCGTGGTTTGTAGTGGCTAGATTTGCCTAAGATTTGGCCATGCGCAGTAGAGAGAAAAACTCTCTGGTGTGGTGGTTGCTTGAGAGTTGCGAACATCGATTGCGCAACGGCGCCACCATTGCACGCTAAGTATTGGAACTCTTCTCTTTTTTATCTTTTCTTAAATTTTTTTATTTTTTCTCGAGTGGGTTCAAATTTATCCATCCACATTATTCGAGTAAATATCAGATAGGATAATTAGGCTGTGCCAAACTCGCTCTTAGTTAATTGCCTTGTCCCATTGGCCCATCTATTTTTTGTTTCACTTTTTCTTTGTCGTTCTTTTTTACCTCTTTATTTACTCTTATTTTTTTTGGGGGTCAGAACATTTTTATTTACTTGATTTTTGTTAAGGAGAAGTCCAATTAAGCCCTAGAACCCTGCAAAAAGCCCTAAAACCCTAACCTTGTAAAAGCCGCGGTCCACCGACCGGTTCTTCTCTCAAACTTGCCTGCAATCCGCCTTTCGTTCTCCTTTCGTCTTTGGACTGGAGAAACAGCGCTACCATCATCGGATCTCTCTCTGTCTCTCTCTCTCATCAAGCGCGAAGGTAACCCTCTCTCTGGAAGACATGGCTTTGCGTTCGCGCTTTTGAGCTCGGGTTCGGAATGGAGTTGTGATGTTCGCTCCATAATCGCTTGAAGGGATCAATTAATCTAGTGTTTAGCCGGCCCTCTATGCATCTTCGACACTGTGTTTCGTTCTGCTTACTTGTGCGTGGAGTTGAGAACTCGAATTCTTGTGGAATATAGATTGGGACGCCAGGTTCTTGCTGATTGGTATCTGAGGGCTAGCACGTAGGTGAAGTGTATTGGTATGAGAGCGATCGATTGTTTTTGGGCTTCATTTGTTGGCTTATCACATGCAAAATTGCTAGGTCTAGGTTTATGTTTATTGATACTCTGCAAGATTGCAGAAAAGTCGAGGGGAGGACTTCTGCGTTTGTTTAAATGGGAATAGGGTCGTGCTTGTTCGGCTGGGAACTTTGCTTTAAGTTCTGAATATGCGTTGTGCTTATCGAGCTTTTGTTCTCTTATAGGGACTGTCCGACGATGTATTGACGTGCATCGTGCATGACCATCTGCTTAGGCTGGAAGGCGTAGCAGGCATTGGGGTTTCTTGTTGAGATCGTGAAACGACACGATGGCCCGTTTTCGAAATGTATGGTTCGGTTTTGGCACAAGTGTTCTTGGTTGAGAAAAGCGAAAGAGATGCGATGAAATTATATTTATAGTCTTTATATCTTATTCAGGAAGAAATAATTTGAGCGTGGAAGTTGTAATTTATCTTATTCTTTACTTAACTTTCTATTTCATTGTGGATTCAATTAGAATAAGAAGAAGGCGTTTGGGACGCCAGTTATAAAAAAGCCCAAGCCCGGGAATGTTGATCACATTACAGGGGATAAGATCCCTAAGAGCTTTGTCTTCTCGAGGGGGAAATTGCCAGGACCCCTGAGGCAACTTGAAATGGACTTGAGGAAGTTAATGCTCCCATATACTGCCCTCAAACTCAAGGTATAAGTTTCTCCATCGTAATATTTTGTTAAACTTGATAGCAGTCTTACTCCCTTATGCTTAAGGTGACTGCCATTATATGGTGGATGTTGCTTTGATGTGTTTTTGTCTTTCATTACTGAAGAAATGTGGAGAAATTTATTCTCTCGAAGGTTAAACAATTGCATCAGTTGAACTGAGTGTGTTTGTTAAAAGAAGAAAGTCGAGGTTAGATTGTCAGTACATTGTCATTGAATAGTCCAGGTAACTTTCAGAAATTAGTAGAGTATGTGAATTTTTTGTAGTAATTATAGCTCTTATTCTGGAGTATAGTCGTCTGTTGCAAGTACCTAATTTGAATTGCAGATCGCTTATAACTTTATTCATAGTAGGTGTCAATATGCATGTTTCTTTTCTTTGTTCTGTGCACCCTTTCGATAGGATTTAAGCTTCGCATTCATTTTTCTTTTCCTAATATGTTCATGCAGGAGAAGAAAAGGAATAACCTCAAAGACTTTTTGAATGTGGCTGGACCTATGGGTGTTACCCATTTCCTCATGCTGTCAAAAACTGAAACTGCACCTTACTTGAGGGTTGCGAGGACACCACAAGGCCCCACGCTTACTTTTAAGATTAAGGAATATTCTCTGGCAGCTGATGTTGCACAATCTCAATTGCGTCCTAGAAGTCCAAAGGATCTCTTCAAAAACCCTCCTCTGGTAATCTCATAATTGAAGAAATGCAAGTGCTTTTATGTTTATCCTTATTATCCCTTGGTTGCTTACTTCAAAATTCATCTGTCAAGCATTTGTGTTCGACTAAGGTTGTTGTGACAGGATCCTGTAGTCATGTGTTCTGTTCATGGAAAGAGCCTCTTTGCAACATAGATGAGATTGTGTGTAGTTGATGACCATCTCATATGCACAATGCACGAGCCTTCCAGCTACTAGGATGTTTCTTGTTTCACCTGAGGTTGTTTTAAATGTTATATTGTTACAATTTTGAGATACTATGAATCCAATAAGAGGTGATAACGTATCTTTGGTTTATTTAGAAAATCTTTTGCCCAGAAGAATGAGATGCAATGGTGCAAATAAATGGCATGTATCCATCTATTGTCTAGACATTTTTCAACTGAGTAAACAAGTTGTAGCTTGAGTTGATGAGAAGGATTTAGATATATATAGTTCATAAAAGTTGACCATCTCTGTGTAAACTGTTTATTTAGATCACTTGGTCGATTATGAGGGTTTTATGAAGTCTTGTAAATACTACGTGGGACATGAGTAACTCCAAGAGCTTCTTGCCTATTTTGGACTCTACTCACTTGAGAACGGTCAAGTCTCATTTTCAGCCCTGAATATGTGTCCCTTAGCTGAATTGTTAGATGTAAATAAGCCAAAAATGAGCTCTACTGCCTTTTATTGATGTGTTTATACCTCTAAACCTTCAGACTGAAAGGATGATGATCTGATACTCTGACTCAAATTAATTATCTCTGTACATCTGATCTCCTGTTCTTTGTATAATGTATTGATTTGAAAAAGAAGAGGTTTTTCTGCTAAGATCTGTCTATCTAGAGTTATGACCGAAAGATGGACTAGGAGATCCCGTAACTTCTCCATTTGGATTGGTATCATGTCTCATGTGCCAAAGTCTTTATTGTACTTGCAGATTGTACTTTCTGGATTTGGGACTGGTGAACAACATCTGAAGCTCACAACTATCATGTTTCAGAATATTTTTCCAGCCATTGACATTAACACCGTGAGTGGTTAATATTTTTTTTATTGTGTTCCATTACAGATTGCACTTTTTTGCCTTGTTAATGTTTGATCTTTCTTGTCATTTTCAGGTAAAACTTTCTTCTTGTCAGAGAATTGTCTTGCTTAATTACAATAAAGAGACGAAACTTGTAGATTTTCGTCATTATGCAATTAGGTTACAGCCTGTTGGAATATCTCGTAGAATTAGAAAGTTTGTGCAGAATCATCAGGTCCCTGATCTTAGGAATCTACAAGATGTGAGTGACTTTGTGACAAAGTAAGTATTCTTGTCTTTTGATCTGTAACAGACCTTGAAAATTAGAGGATAGGGGCCAACCCATTCACTGATCATTTTTTAACTCTACGGAGCATTCCTGTTACTTTAGAATGTATAGGATCTGCCTGCAATGGCAAAGTAAAACTTCCTATTCTTAAAATGCAGGTTTATTTGGTTCTTGTTTCGTTGTGAAAGTGGATTTAATGAAATGAAATAGCATTCGAAGGTAATAAAGTTTATGGAAAGAGAAACTTAACCCCCCTGTCACTTTAAAATGTGTTGGATCTGCCTGCAAATGGCAAAGTAAATCTTCCTGTTCTTAAAATGCGGGTTTATTTGTTCTTGTTTTGTTGTGAAAGTGGAGTTAATGAGATGAAATAGTATTAGAAGGTGATAAAATTTATGGAAAGAGAAAATTAACCCCCCCGCCCCCCTCTCCCCTCTCCATTCTCTCTCTCAAAACCAAGTCTTTGGCGGCTTGATTAATTGCATGTTGTTAATCACTTGCCTCTTTAATCATCTGTGTAATTCTGTGTGTGTTTGAAGGGCTGGATATGGATCGGAAAGTGAAGCAGATGATGAAGCTGCGACAGTAACCTTGACTAGTGATCTTGGTAGAGTAAATCGAGCTTCATCAAAAAGTGCAGTTAAGCTCCAGGAGATTGGACCTAGGATGACCCTTCAACTTGTAAAAGTTGAGGAAGGATTGTGCTCAGGTGGAGTCATCTTCAATGAATATGGTACGCTAACTAAACATTGCCAATTTATTCCTGCATAAGTGCAAAAAGAACTGTAGATGCATCGAGGGACATGGCCTTTTGATGTTGTGAGCCGTGAATTGCAACTTTGTTTTACTTTTGTTACTTGGAAACTTGCCTTCATGAGCATTCTTTCAATAGCTATGGTATATGTATATGATAGATGCTTTGACAAAGTAGTTGCTGGGATTATTAATTTATAGCTTCATAAACTGAACTCATTATCATCTCTCAGTTGTTTTAGCTGGTCTTTCACTCACCGAAGACATTTCCTTTTGGAAACATTTCGATTTAATAGTGATTATATCTATTCTAGTCCGAGCAACGGCTTTTCTTTTTGCCAGAATTATCATATGTTGTGCACCTATAAATACCTTTTTTATCCTTCAGGAAACGCTGCTGACACCAAAAAGCAAGGCAAGCAAGAAGACGCTGAAGAAGATCTGGATGATGTCGAAGAAGACAGAGACGCAGAAGATCAAGAAGATGAGGAAGATTAGTGTCCACCAATGTCAAAAAGTTCAGATTGAACTACAGTTTTGTGGCTATACACCCGATCTATCATGGTTGTCACATCTGTGCTGGATAGAGGATGTATATTTATCATGTCTTTACATTTAGAAGAACCGTGAATTCCCATGGGCTTATAGGCACCGGATCCTTCTTTACTGAGTCTCAAATTTTATTAAAGTAAATCTCATTGTTATAGAAATAGAAAAGGTTCTCTCATCGTGGCCAACATATTTCACAGTTTTGTGTATTTATTAGTTGGGATAAATGCACTAAAAGTCCTAAAACTTTTCACGAAAGTGCAAATGAATCTTAAAATTTTAAAAAAGTGTAAATGAGTTTTAAAATTTGTCACAAAAGTGCATTCAAATCTTAACTTTAAAAAAAGTACATTCGAGTCTTAAAACTTGTCATCAAAGTGCAATCTAAGTCTCAAAATTTTCAAAAAGTGTAATTAATATAAGGATTTGATTGGATCAATATGATAAGTTTTAAGATTTTCGATACACTTATCACTTATTAGTTTCTTGTTCTCATCGAACTACCTTCACTGACCATTGGCACTTTCCTGCACGGCCAATGAGAGTTGCCAAGAAAGAGGGGGTTGTGCTTTCTCGATTGGAAGAATTCCCTTTGTTTTGGGAGATGACACAATCGCACATAAAGAGATTCCACGACACTTAAAAAAAATATGTGATGCTTTGGCATGCCGTACAATCAAAATGAAATTTTGTATGCCAGCTCATTTGATAAGCAACCGCACTCTCAACTTCACTTGCTTAATGTACGAAATTAGCTTTTCCGTGACAGAATGTCGTATAAAACAAGACAACACTGGGGTCTCTTACCAGTTCTCCTTACAGATTGGAAATAACAAGTCACTCTCAAATCATGTTTGAAGAAACCCATTTAGGCTTTCAGCCAGGAAAGTAAGAAATTATAATTACATTAACATCTCCAATGAGGCAATTTTTCAAACCAAACCCTGCTCCATCCAAGTGCCGGTGAACTTACAAAAACTGACCGTTGGGTGATGGAAGAAGGTGATCACTCAAAAGAGAGATTAGCTATCTGGAAGGTTCAACCATTCTGAACTCGTGCTTCTTCCTCCGGCATCTGTGATGAGCCTTCTGATCCGTGAATGTGTTCTCACCAACCATCTCCATTTTGGAATCTGTATATGACACAAACACACCAAAGCAAAATAAGATGAGACAAGCCACTAGAATGAAAGAATGGCAAACATACACAAGGAGGATCGTTGGACTGAAAAAGACCTAATAACTAAAGATCTTGAAGATGATTTCTCAATCTCTCTCCATCAGCTGAACTGACCACGACTCTCTTGGGGGGGGGGGGGGGG
>BCNH02000011.1:24335030-24345478 GCA_001662345.2 Metrosideros polymorpha var. glaberrima | reverse complement strand
AAACGTATTTTTCTTATAAATTTTAAAATTTATTTGAACTTTTTATAAGTTTTAAGACTCAAAAGCATTTTTCTTATAAGTTTTAAGATCTATAGTAAACGTGTCTTCTTGTTTTTTTTTTAGCGATGGCCCCCGAGCAAATGGAAAATCGCCGCGAGCATTTATAAACTCGGCACTTCCATCCACACTTGGACACGTCATGGACGTTTAGATCATGCGCTTCTGCCAAAAAAATGAATAAATAAATAAATAAAGTAATTCAGTGGACGTTAACTTATTAAAAATCGCCCTAATGCGAGCACTGTACGGTTTGATCCGACACCGAATCAAATCTCATGTTCGAACCAACATGAGATCAAACGAGAGCAATCGTTGTTCGATGTCGTACTGAACCAACCATTTTTTTACGATTTTGTATCGGCTTTTCTTGTTTTATCTTTTTTTTTTTCTCTTTGATTATCTGTAATTCCGTGAGTTTAGATCAACTCAAAACCAAACTCTACACCCACGACACAAAACGAAAATCTACAAGCAACTTCACGTTTCTGCGGTTCGGTTCGCTTATGGAACCGGACTTTTTCAAGAAAGCCCTCTTAAACCATCGATTCAAACCTTCTTTTGGCTCACCCCTAATTGGAATTTACATAATGCTTTTCTGTGAATGTATATTCCTTCCACACAAGGAGAGAACCATCCTATCCAACCAAATTGTAAGTTGCTATCCCTATCGAACTGTTTTGGATAAACTTAAATCGCAGTTCCATTCTGAATTTGAAAACTGGGTTCCAAAGTACCAACACCATTCATCCTACTTGTCTCAAGTTACTTCATTCAAATTGCCCATGGCAGCTTCAGTATCAAACATCTTAAACAAGACTCTCGTAAGAGTCGGTTTGTTTTCACTGAGGTCGAAAAATGGGTCAAACTCAAAGGACGGAACACTAGAAGTGCCTCCAATGGCCCAGAAGACATCGACACGTTTGTGATACTCAGGATTAATTTAAATTGACTGACGCACCGTGTGAATAAGCAATGTCACAACTGGCGAGGACTTTAGATAGTCCGATTGCATAGAATAAACATCCTGTTATCTGTCTAACTTAACACGGCAAAACCAAGGGGCATTCAATGAAGAACCTTGCAAAGGAGAAATCCTCGAAACTACTTATGAACAATCATCGAACTGACAATTACTGAACATCATGCAGACATTTTTTAATCGCAGCTTGGAAATCATCGGGCACAACGCCTGCTGGAGGGTACATGCGAAAAACATATGAGATGGACTTGGATACCACCATCGGTTTCTTGGTGGGTATACCATTCGACAATTCCCCAAAGTTCTGCTCATCGAAAGGAAATGACTGGCTGAGAAAGAAGAAGCTGCTCCTTCCCAGCTTCTCCACCTGGAACAATAATCACAAAGTTGTCAAAACAACATTGGGGGCTAAGGACAGATATATACAAAAGATGTATGGAACACATTATTATGAACTTTTAAAGGCTGCTACTCAAAACCGAGTTGAAAAATTCATGTGTAATACCGATTAGCAAAGAAAAACTCGAGAACAAAAATGAAAATCTAGATTATTGGCCATGCATGGAACTAGTATGCTCTCAGCTGAGCACGTGCAATTGCCTGACGGTCATAGATTCTTTACAAGATCCTATCATCAAGCAAACGCAGCAATGAGAAAACATTATACCATATTTCAGTAGCAGTACTTACCTGCAGTTGTGAAAATCTAAGGTTATTCATGGTAAGGATAACCGGCACATCACATAAAGCTTCAGCAAGTAGCCGAATCGCCAAATACTCGAAAAAGTTCTTCATGAAACTTCTCTGTCCCTCCAAATTATTTCCACATCCATAAATTTCAAAATCAGGAAACCACAAGACGCATTTTACTGACTTCCACAGAACTTGGCTCTCTGCAGATTTCCCTATGATGGTCTCGTATGGGTGATGGAGTCCCCACATAATCTTGACATCAGTCAATGACTGGTCGAATATGGAGGATTCAAGAAGAGATGTGGTGACAACCATTCTTAAAGGATCATAACTGCGGGAAATGTTGGAGGTAAAATGAAAGTTGGTGTCATCCAAGATGAGAATTTCCCCATCACCAGCAAAAGGAAATAACTGAATAAGTAATGCTGGGTCAGCATCGCCATTTTCTGGGATGCATGAACTTGGCTGACTGGCTGACGAAAATGATGTGCCCATATCATGAGAGAAGGAACATGAATCACCGTTCCGACAACCCTGCAAGTCCAATCACACGATGCACTTACACATGAGCAATCCCAATACCAGCTTTTGGAACTCTTGCTTGTGACAAGGAGCAACCAATTCAAGCTTAGAAGCCTCTAATCTCTTAGAAGGCATATACACAAAATCCAGAAATTTATTTGCTTTGTTCATTTCAACTCCCATGAAGCATCAATAGAATCCATTTATAAGTACCCAGTCAAGGTTTGTTTATTTTTGCAATAACTTCTGTTATTACCTTCAGTGCTGTAGCCTGTATTTGTTTATAGCTGTGGCTTCAAAATGAACATTAAATGAGCGTGTTCCTAAAGGGCTATAGACCTTCAGACATAAAGTACTCAAAGGGAATGCTCCAGATCAGAGCGACTCCTTCAGAAGCTGCTGAAGAATGAACATCATTTGAAACCTCCTACTGCCCCAGGTTTAGAATACTTGCCAAGCATGTAACAACTGAAGCACTCTAAAAAAACTAAAGCAGGTGCCTAGCAGTGCTCCCAAGTGCGTGTAACAAGGAAACTTTCAATTTGAGGCCTCCAAATGACATAATTATAAAATTTGAAATTCTCAAGAAAAAGAATGAATTCTCTCACAAATTTCAAGAACCTCAGGAGATGGAAAAGGTGTTCTTTGTGGTCTTAGTTTGATAAAATTAATTATATAACTAGATAGGAAGAAACTTATTGAAGCATATACCACTGAGCATGAATAACAAAGCAATATAATCTGATATGCTGACAATTTAGCACGAGCAGATCAGTTTACAATTACATGTGGAGGGGTTCTATCGTGCTATGGATCAAGACAACCATGCCTTTGAAAATGGGGAAGAATCTCAAGTATGTATCATATGCATTCTGTGAACAGAGTCTCGTGAATTGCAGTAGTGCGAAAGTTAACTGTGAGATATAAAGCATGCCACCAACTTGTCAATGTTATCTACTGCTTTATTTGCTTCAGTCAGTCAGTATAGAATTCTTCAATCACATTCATAATAAAGCATAACATATCACCAAACATTCACTTGGTAAGTGGGTACAAACTTTGAGAATGGAAATTTATATGCAGTTAACATGTGCATGCCTATTATAGACGGTGAAATTTAAAGTCAGAGTGAAGTATGAACCTGTAAAGAGAAGAAGAATTTGCACATAGGTTGTTTTGCTTGAAAGGAATGAGAAAATGAGCAATTACTGCCCCTGTTGCAAGATCCTTTAAAAAAATATATACATAATTCACCGTTGTTGTCAACAGAGAAACCACTCTCAGTAGAACTCTTGGGCTGATCACCGTGTGCCACTCCAGAGTAATGAGCTCTTATCTATTAAAAATTGCAGACAAAGGAGACTTAATTCCATAGGTATCTGCAAAAGGAGCACATAAAGTATGATATTGTACCTCTTTGACAACAGCTATCAAGTTGTCAGCCACATTTTTTGTCTCTAAGTCATTTGGGGCAACAAATGGCACAGCAACACATTTCCTGCTGTCGGCAGAAGAATTAAGTTGTTCGTCATCTAGGCCAGCTGCATCTTCATCTTCATTTGGCTGATACTCAAGGAGGCACTTGTGTTGGAACTCGTAAGGATAGTAATAAGAAGGACAAGAATCAGATGTACCAAGAAAGTTGGGCCGAAACCGATGCAATGAACTCAGGACATCTTCATCTGAGGAAAAGCAAATTGAAAATCAAAAGGCCAACTAATGGAAGAAAGAAAGGGGAAGAGAGGTGACAAGAGAGGACTCAAAGGACAAAGTTGCAGCCGTACATATTTCAGCAACTTGATTAAGTGACGACTGCACAAGATTATGAAAGCAGCACCATTCTTCTTCAGTCTTCAGCACCATCTTCTCTGTAGCTTTCATGTCATCAAATTGTAGAACTTGATTCAAATGCTTAACACGATACTTGTCCTTCAGAGAAAAACAAAACATAGATATAAGAATGAATACCTGAAAGATCTCTAAAAATAAATGATGAGACTACCTTGAAAATGCGCTGCCAAAACTTAAAGGCACACAAGTTCGCAATTAACACTGCCTCCTTTTGACCGACTGGGGGGTTGTTAGTATCTCCGCTAAAGTAGCAGTCAATGTACTTTCTGAACTGGAAAGAAAAGGGGAATAGCAAATGAGAGAAATGTCCTCTTGTTGATGGATCTAAAAAGGAAATTTGCATTTGCTTGATAGGAAGTACCAAATTTTCCTGCCCAAAAGGATGCATGATGGGTAGAGGTTGCGTATCCATCAATACACCAAGAAGAATTCCCTCATGCAGCAATCCAACTTCACCAAACTTGATTATGAGCAGAGATGCATCAAAAGACAGAGAGAAACAGGCAAGCAGACGTCCATAGAATGTTGGCTCAAGCCTCCCTCTAGGAGATGTCTTTAGTGCACCCATATGAACTAGCAAATCTAATGCATCTTGAACAACATCAGGCTCAGGAGGGTCTAAAGCCTTCTGCAACAATACTAACATATATTTTTCATGGATTAGCATTTCATTTAATCAATATACTGAATATCTGAATGCAGAAGATCAGGGAATGGTAAAAACATAATCATGGAAATGTGTCTCATATATCTTAGAGTTCCAGAATAGATGTGAGTTCCCTTTTAAGATCATCCGATGTCAATTACAATCAGATACTGAAGGTGCAGCGGGACGTGTTAGTAATATAGCTTCAGAATAATTTCTGCATGAAGTTTTCCGATAGTCCTAGCTAAGCACAAAAAGGAAAAGATCCAAAGACAATAATTCTTAATTTAGATCAGGACTCACAATCCCCCTTTCGGTATCTTCCAAATAACTTTAAAACAGCATGCCTTGCCATTCCATTTATATACATGAAGGTGTGTAAGGTACCTATTTCTTGATTAGTCAGTAAAAGGGTGACCAAAGGACAGATAAATTCCTTAATGTTTTGTGAATATTGAAAATGAGATGTCTCAAGGTGTTTCCTTGAGCTGAAGGTTGGGGTTCAAATATGGAGAGAAGTTGATCGAACAAGAAAAATTTTGGCAAGGCAAAATATGCCGTGACTAATGTAATTGATCTTAAAAATGCAACACATATTAGGAACAGTTGCTGTATGGGCAAGTCCACTGGTACAAAACGGAGGTCATCAGTTTTGGATTTAAGCAGTAATGGAAGGGAGGCCCTTAACGCTCTAGAAAGGTAAGGCTGTGCTAAAAGAGGGAGGAAAGAAAAGGACTCCTCACTTTTGATTTTTCCCTCTTCCCTACATTTGTTTCTTTCCCGTTCTTTTGCATGATTTTTGACGCATAGGTTGCAGACCCATTTTGCACTTCCATTTCTAAGAGAGGATGGATGCATCTGGGCAGATATGTTGATGTTAAAGGCGAAACAGGAAGAGAGCACATTACAACAAAACACTTCCCGTTTTATAGACAGAAGGAACATACCTCTGGGATCGTTAATGGCCCTTGATTGAGCACAACAGATTAGAAGAACTTGCTGTCGCAGTGATAATCTCAGTATAGTTGGACACTCGTATTCCTCTAGATTACTGAAAAATGATCCTGTTACCAATCTATAAATCTCTCCATCACAGGTCCGACCTGTTCTTCCTCTCCGTTGTTCAGCCTGCACATAACTTTGAATTTCATGAACTTCACATAGAAACTGAGACTAAGTTGCTGAGCTTTATATGATACCTGAGATTTGGATACCCACATGAGCTCCGAGTGTTCCCTTTTCCTATTACCATCCCAGTAAACTTGTAATGACCGACATGAATCAATTATAAAAGCTACTTTCGGAATCGTCACTGATGACTCCGCAATGTTTGTAGCTAATATTATCTGGTCAAAAAGAACTTTCAAAGTCAAAAGGAACTCAAAATATATATGATATTTTCCCCGACTGGCTAAAGAAAAGAGATTCAACTTAATCATAAATCTATATGATTAAGGGGAAAGTCGTATTTGTCTCACTTATTTGGCATTCCAATATAACCATCGCTGCTAACCACACTCATTTCATCAACTAACCATCCACTTTATACATGTCTGACAACTATCCGCTATCACTATATCCACTCCACCAGATAATCACTTAATTCCTCTCGATATTTTTTTTCTTCGTTCATAACCTCCCACTGTCGTGCACACACTTCAACACTACAAATGGCATAAGAAAACGTACAGTCCCACAGCAAATACTATAACAGTCTCATACTAAATTCACACTGATATGGACACATACATTCGTATTCATTCCTAACCAAAGCAGAGACAAACTAATCCGTTGCCTTCATGAAGAAGGCAACTTGAGGAGAAGCACACAGAGAAACATGCCAAAAAGATCTGCACCTATGCAATGATATCAGTAGGGTAAGCAAGATCCTTGGCTTCCCTTTTCTGCGTCAGTTCATTGACATATATGCTACCGAAGATTCCCAAGTCAATATAAGCAAAGTTTTCATCTAAAATCTATCGATACAGTTTTCCATTGTGATAGCTTTTCAAAAGAACACATTCGTCATGTTTTATTGCTTTCTCAAATACTTCTGCAAACTAAAAAACATTTAACCCAAAAAAGAAAGAAAAAGAGACTAAATAATATGATGGCTTTAGATGGAGCACATTAATTTTGATATAGTTACCTATATTCTGGTCATGCAAGAAGCACCACGTATGCAAATTAAGAGAACTCCAATACAGACATAAAAAAAATTTATTTGAGCTTCCCAAAAGTGGGTCTTACCTTACGGTGGGACTTCCAGATCCTCATAGCCAGCAAAGCTTGTTCTGTGTCTATACTACTATGCAAAATATGAACTTTGAACAATGAACTTAAGGACTTCAAAAGACGCCATTGCTCCTCCAGTGAACGGTACGTTGGCAGAAAAATTAATATGCTCTTTTCAATGTCAGGCTCATTTTCATGGATATGCATTACCAAATCATGAATGAGTCTGTGAACTTCAGGTTTGATTTTTGCATCGGCTGTTGAAGGGCTTTCCCCATTGCAATATTTCACTGGCGATGACTCTGAACTAATTCCAAGCAATTTGGTTACCTGTTCAGCAAAATCTAATAAATACAGCATACCTCCCAAGCTACATTTGGGAAAACCTTGAAGATACAGCATGCCTCCCAACTTCCACTTGCTTCTGCTTTTAGAAGTCTGCTTGTTGTGACTTTCTGAAAGCAGGAGCAAGAACTCCAGTATTGCCCCATAAGTTCTTATATCTATTTGTTCACTAATACTGATAACAGGTAGCAATCCATATTGCAAGGTATTAAGAAACGAGATTAGGAACCAGGTTTAGATGCCAAAATTTTAAGGATCCCAGCAAAGTCAATAACTGTTTTTTTTTTGGTCTGGTTCTATCCTATTTCTATTGTACAAGCAAGTCAATAACTGTTCGAGCATTTGATAAGTGCAAAAACATGGGCGGCTCAAATAAATGAAGAGGCAGTAGGAGATTCCAGTCTTATTTTACAACATACTTCAAGGACTATGCTCAGTTCGGGATCTGTTTGTTTTGACTCCTTAAGCTACTTATGACTTTATGGCAAATATAAATATATATATGGCTTTCCCACCAAATACTTAAAAATATTATATTCAACAAATCATGAAAAAAAGTTTACTTGTCTTTAAATGACTCAAATTGCTAATAATCGTATGCTTTCGAAAATTCAAGGTGTTACATATTAATAAATAAAAGTCAAATCTAAATGCTAAAAGCAAAAGGTAAATTCTATAGTTAAAAAGCAAAAATTACACCAACACGCCTTGATATTCCATGTGAAACAAGAATGCAAAAAGATCAACCATTGAGCAGGTACTCCTTAAAATTAATGCTGCAAATTTAGGCCTATATGGCGAATAACCAAGCTTTTACCTGCTCAAGATAAAATACTCGTTTTTGAAAAATGGTTTGCTGGTCAGAGCTAGGAATGGCAAGCACCTCTACTCTTTCATCCCTAGCAATATCCCCAAAGTAGTCCCTGTATCTTGCAATATCAGCTGTTGCAGACATTAATACCACCCTGTAAAATATCAAACAGACTAAGTTTCTAAGGCCATAAAGCAACCACTATCCATGAAACATCAAATCAAAGATACGGTTTTCTGTAAACATTGCAAGTGCAATTTATTCTTTCCACTTGGTTATTCAATCAAGTGCATATCCACATTCTATTAGAACTACTATCTGATACAAGCTTGTTACTGATAAACCGCCTGTTGACATTCTCGTTTTCACAAAAGATGCAGAGTATAAAAAATCTTGAAGATAAAGAAAAACGATGTCTGCGCATCATAACCGCAAACTCGCCCAAGTATCACCAGCAATGATTATCGATAAAGCTACTTGGCAAAGCTTCTATCACACCATCATTTTTTGGAGACTGAACCATAAACTTCGAATGATATCAAATACAAGGAAATGCACAGAAATCCAAAAAATAATAATAACCTGACCTGAGGTTCTTGTTCTTCAGGAGAAACTGCTTCACGCAGACAAGAAGGAGATCAGACTCTACAGATCTCTCATGCACTTCATCAAGTATGATAGCCTTGTAATCAAGCGCATTCACACCCTTCTCACGTATCTCCTCTAACAAAACTCCCGCAGTTTTGAAAGCAATCTTTGAACTGTAAAAGAAGACAGATAGAAAGGTATAATGACTTTAGTTTATGATAGACACAACACAAATGCCTAAGGCACTTCCAAATAATGAATCAATGTAAAATTAGCATGAGCCACTGAAAAAAGAAAAGTGTCTTAACCAATACATACATCAATCATAAATCAATGGCAGTCACTGCTGCACTTACGTGTTTGACCATTTAAGACGCCATGTTTTTCTTTCTTGAACATGCATTAATGACATATATATGACAGAAAATCTATTATTATATGAAATCGAAGAAGATAAAATGAATAACGAATCTAACATCACATTTGTGTGGAAAAAAGTCAATTACAATGTTGAATGTGGACCTATTTGTCCAACTTTTTACTTCAATTTATGACTTTCCCTTAAAAAAATTTAAAAGAAAATAATTTTTTTATTTTTGAAACTTGTGAACAAATTATACAGGATTCTACATTTCGATATTTGGATATTTTGACATGTCTTGAGAGGTTCACATTAAATAAAATTTCGAATCCTACAACTACTTTACATGCGACAGCTTGACAAATAACATAGTACATTCCGCGTGCTGTAACTATTTATCGGTTGTGTGGATGTTGAAGTTACCATGCTCCTGCACATTTTCTCACTACTTAAGATGATCAAAGAATTTGGAAACTCTTCACACTACAAGATAAAGATGGGTAACGACATATTTCTGTAATGGTCTGGCTGAATATGTTGGACCAATTTAGCTTAAAGGACTGTCAACCTGCATTATTAATTACTTCAGTAGAGCGGAAAACAATACCTATCTGCCAATAAGTTCACTGAAGATTAGCTCAAGAGTAACGGAGGACAGATAGAGAAGGCAAATATTCAAAACCTGCTGAAGGAAATAAAGGACAGTAGAGATTCATACAATACGTGACTATTGGTAGTGCCAGCCAACAGCTACAGAAGCCCAACGAAAAAGACAGCTATCAAACATCATGGACCACATCTAAGTCTTGCTATTAAGGAAATGGTGAAAATATACACACGTGTTTCTTTCCTTTAATTTTCTTTTCCCCGTGCGCGCGCGCAAGAGAGAGAAAGAGAGGCATTGCATCGCTACCTGGATGATGTGTTCTTCAAATGACCAATGTGATATCCAACTTCCCCTCCCACCTCACAATTACGGGCTTTTGCAACCATTTTCGCCACAGCTACTACTGCAAATCTGCGAGGTTGTGTACATACTACAGGATAGATGTTTCTCTCTAGCAGAAACTGGGGCACTTGAGAGCTCTTCCCTGAATATTTAGAATATATAATCAGATCGAACCCAAGCAGCAAACTGTGAAGGACTATCAAAAGCAGGTCGTAGCATACATCAGATGCAGAGAAGTAGATATTAGATAACATGGGTTCTAATGAAATTCGATTGCCTATCCACATTTGAACTTCAGGCCAAGTACATATATAATCATCCCAGTATTGGATTACACAGGTAATTAGTTTACGAACAATGTTCAGCCAATAAAAACTTGCAATGATACGGATCTCAAACTCTCCCCCC
>BCNH02000011.1:24301000-24324360 GCA_001662345.2 Metrosideros polymorpha var. glaberrima | reverse complement strand
TTCACTTTTTTATTAAATAAAATATTTAAAAAAAGAAGAAGAAAAAAACAATAGAAAAATCTGGGCCTGGACGAAGGCCCTTGCCGCCACCGGCCCCGTCACCGAAGAGGGCTGGCGAGGGCCCGGCGAGCTTCGCCCAGTGGCGAGCAAGGGCTCGACGACCCTCCCCTAGCGCTGGCGAGGGTCGCTAGCCCCCAGCCAGGCTCGCTGAGGGCTGGCGACGAGCCAGCGACAACAAGGGCCTATCGCCCTTGCCCCCGACCCCCCTTTTTTCTTTTTATAAATATTTTAAATATTTTTATTTAATAAAAAAGTAAAAAAATTACTTCTGGCAAGAATTGATTCTGGCATAGAAAATCAATTCTTTATCAAACACAAATCTCATTTAGAAGTAGAAAACTGTTTTAAAAGTCATTTTTTACCAAACGTATTTCTCTTCCAGAATCATTTCTGACAGAGAATTAAAAATTCTGGCAGGTTATCAAACGCATTCTAATTCTAATTTAGAAAATAGTTTTTTTTACTAAGCACGTTTAAAAATTATAACGACATCAGCCGCAACGAATTAAAGGACATCGGGGGAAGAAAAAAAATGAAGGGGCAGGATAAGGTATGGACAGCCACAGCATAACCGAGGTAGACCTTACAAGTACGAAATCATCGCGGTCGTTCGTCACCATCGAATCACCCTTCCGGCATCTTACCTCTCTCCTCATTTGACCACAGTCGAACCTGTAGAGCAACCACGCAGACACACCACCATCATCCCCATCGCCGAGCTCTAGACGTCGAGATCGAGAGCGAGAGAGAGAGAGAGAGAAGAGGGCTCAGGAACAATGGCGTCAGGTTGGGGAATCACGGGGAACAAAGGGAGGTGCTACGATTTCTGGATCGACTTCAGCGAGTGCATGTCTCGCTGCAGAGAGCCCAAGGACTGTGCCCTCCTTCGCGAAGACTACCTCGAGTGCCTCCACCACTCCAAGGAGGTCTCTCTCTCTCTCTCTCTCTCTCTCTCTGCTTGATCAGTTCGCTGATTGAGCCATTAACTTTGCGGAATGCTTATAATAAAACCCTAGTTTCAACAATCGGATTGGGACACCTCGAAGATGCCTCGCTTTTATCGAATCACGCTAGTACCCGAGACCAGTGGCTGTCTTACGTATGATGCTTATAGGAAGCTTAGGTATCGTTGCTCAGTTAGTAGTCTGTGCGCTTAATTGGACTGGGTGTTGATGCTGATTGACGATGTCGGGGCAATGTCGTGCGATTTGTTTGAGCGGATTTTACAATGATCAATGGGAGTATGTCATATTTGAGGGGCTTGGACGGTTTGCCTCTTCCTGTTGCTTTCAGTTTATGAGCAGAAAAGAGCTTTGAATTAGATATGGTTAGTGCATTCCTCGTATGTGTGAAGGAAGCCCCGAGGTGGAGTTGGTGCTATTGCTTGTATGTAGCAACTCTACTAATATTTAGGCCAAGATGAACTGCATTATAACGGCAGCTGCATTGGTTTGAAGTGAAATACACGGTCAAGTTTGTTCTAGGCCTTATTTTGATAATCAAAATGTTATCGGGATAGACTGTAGAAAACATTTGTTCACAGTCCATGAAGGCTTCAGCACAAGATCTCTGGTTCATTTCTAGATTATAGATTTGGAATTAACTGGTAGATTGCCTTTAGACGCACTAGATGATTTATGGCTGCGATGACCACAAATACTACAATATTTTGGGTGATGCCTTGAGAACGCGTGAGTCATACAGCGATGTCCCATTACAGCAACTTTGGCTGAAACTCATGGCTTCCTTCTGAGCTACTTAGCTTACTTCTGAAAGTGAAGCTAGCAGAGGTAGGCAGAATTCATTATCTTGTAAGATTGAAATCTGATTGCAACTAAAATTTCTACGTGCCTTCATAAGGATAGAAGATCAACCCACAATTCGCACCTCATTGCACATCCTATTTCGACTCCTCCTTTTACCATATCTTGTTATGTGCTTGCCAGAAGATGAACTATCAAGGAAGCAGTTTGGCTTGAGAAAGAGTAGTTTGGGAAGCATCCTTGGACAAGAGTAGCATCATGCTGAGATTTTGAAACCGGCTCTTTCCCTAACGGTGGTTTGAAACCCATTGGTGACTGCATCAGGTTTACCTGTTTGCTCTGTACTACCGGGTTTGAACTGGTTATATATATAAAAAATCATTAGTACCAACGAAAGTTCAAAAGGGAGGTGTAAGAAAAGCAATAACATCAGATGATAGATTCATGTTAACATCATAACTATTACTTGGTTAATTCAGATGACAAATTTGTCATCTATCTGCTGATTGATAAAATAAAGCAATATTCTTGTTGTGCTTTCATGTATTAAGTTGGAGAATTGCTGTAAAGATTTTGTATAGTACTTGTATTTTCCAATCTTCTTCATCGACTTTGGGAATTTTGATTTTGAATCAAAATTTAGCTTGACATCGTGCTGTCGACAGATGGTATCAAACCAGTTAAACCAGTCTTTTGGTTTTAAGAACATTGCTTTACTGTTCGCACACTAATCTAATCAAGGAAAGAATTTTAAAGACCAAGTTATGGAGTTGAAAATACAAATTACCATATTTTATGAGTACTTACTAACTAGGTGCTACCTCCAACAGGCTGCAGTAATGCTCCTATAAACGAAGTCTTTTAGTGCATATTGTCTTTTCCATTACCAGTGCCTTTTCTCTTCCAGTAAATGGATACACTTACATGGTTTTGCTACTTCAGAGATTTTTCTGTTGGAACTAAAATGTTGTTAACTTGTAGCAATTTTTAGGGTTAGTACTCTTATTGGAGCACTTCAATGAGATCCCCGTGGTAAGAATTAGTCTATGAGAGAGAATTGAGAAAGGTTGGTAGAAGATTAAGTGGATAGAAGTTGAAAGTAATTTCGAAAAGACAAAATTGATGAAAAGGAAAGGGCTGAAGTTTTCTTTTTCAATAGCATAGCCTAAAGAATCTGAAGCACCTGCAACGGCGTAGTTAATGAATGAAATTTAGTTATAGTCTGTGGATTGCAGGGGCTGGCTGGTGACATTTCTGAGAGCCTTTGTGGGGAAGAGTGTAAAATTTTGGTATTTTATACATGAAAACTCAATTGGTGTACATATGACAATGGATTGATCCAAGTGAATCAATGGCTTGATGTGGTGATGATATACATCTCACAATGGATTAATCAGCAATCATCATCACCCAATAATCTGTTTAGCTATGCCTCTTCAAATGAAATTTGAAACCCTGCTTCTGATAGCTTAATTCTCTAACATGATTATGATGGCTTCATTGTCATGCACTCTGCTCCTGTGGACGACTGTTTCCCTCAAGTGTGGCACCGGTGTGGGTGCATAACTATGTTACGACTGTCTTGGATTGACAACTGATAGTAATTCAGGGAAAAGATATGAGTAGTTAGATACTTCCTTAGCATATGGTTTTATTTTATTGGTTTCTATTGCAGTTCCAACGGAGAAACAGAATTTACAAGGAAGAGCAGCGAAAACTTCGGGCAGCTGCACAAAAGGTTGAGGGCGGAGATGGTAGTCACAGCCATCAGGCATGACAAAAACATGTCATCTTTGCAAACTCTGAACTGAATAAGCACTTGTATGAGGATCTCTTATCAATTGGGCTTTGTTGTTTTGACTTCTTGTACACTCCCGATTCTTGGAGGGTTTTGTTTCTTTTGGTCGTCTTTGCAAAAGGGGAATATCTGACTTGTTTCGCGCGTATTTTGAAGATTTGAGAGTTGTTTTATAGTTGATTCTGGTCTTTCAAATAAAAGGGCCTTTCTAGGTGGAATGGTATGGCTTACTAACATTTTTTACTTCCTTTTCTAGGTCTAGAGAGAGATTAGCGGTTGAGACTGAAGATAGACCATTAAGCAGTGCACATAATATGCACTTAAAATCCTCTCAATTGTCCATTTGCCCTGAACACCTGATCCTAGCATCGATCATTCCAATGTTTTCTCCATTTGAATAAGGTGAATCAGATAAGGCCTGTTCCAGTATGCATGGCAATTAGATATTGAATTGTCGAACAGAAGCATCTAAAGAGTCGAGAAATGGGGTGAAGTGAGAATATGCACTTCCATATCGCGGAGCCGACGCAAAAAAATGAGCAGCAAAGCTTTTGTTTCAATTCAAGTGGTGATTACTGATTATCCAAGATGGAAAATGCACATTATGTCCGGAGTTTCCTTTGTGTCGCATTTGTTTCACATAATCTTCTGACCTCTGATTTCAGAGACATCATGATACGAAAATTTCTTTTGTTCACACGCTCGAGTTCTGTGATTGAAGCAATAGAATTGTCATTTAGGGTGCGCATGATGACTATTCTGTTTAGAAACAATTTTGAAACATGTTTGGAGTAGAAATTTATTTGGTAATGCAATTTCATTTTTCTATTTTCGAAACAAATTTTTAGTTCAAAAATAGATTTGAAGAAGATTTGAGAAGTAAACATTATAAAAACTATTCTCTTATAGATTTGATTCGCTCTTTTCTCTCTTCCAGCTTCTTGCCTCCTCCCTCCCCGCCATCCACCATTGCTATCGGTGTGCCACCGTCAAGGAAATATAAATATTATATTGTTATCAAGTGAATTTCTATTTCTGGAATAAAATTTTTGCGCCTTTATCAAACGTTTTTTTTTTTTGTTTAGATTGGAACATAACAGTTGTTATTTGCGCTCTTATGGTTGGATGCTCATGACGTGAGAAATATCCCCATCTCTCCATCTAACTTGGTAGCTTGAATAGCATACCAACACAATTCGTTCTATAGAAAATAGTCAAGCTTGATCCCGTGAGCAACAATAATATCGTATGCCAATGCAGTTAGACCAAGCACCTACAGTCCATTATGGTTTGAAGACCAGACGCCGCCTCTCTAGATGAGTATTGCAACGGGGAAAGTACCAAAAAAGTTTTAAACTTATTATATTAGTACCAATTCAATCTTAAACATTTTAATTGAATCAATTTAATTCTAAACCTTTTTATATTGGTATCAATTCAGTCTATTCGGCCAAAATTGACCGGAAATCGTTGATGTGGATGTCGATCATCCTACGTGAATGCTGGAGCGTTGATGTGGACAATTTTTAATCATTTTTTAAAATAATTTTTGAATTTAAAAAAAATTAAATAATTTTCCCTTTCTCCCCCTCATTTTTCCCCCTTTTCTCCCTTTTGTTTTTTTTAATTTCTTCTTCTGGGCCTTGGCTAGTCACCATGGCCAGCAACCGGCCACAAGCGTCGACGAGGGTTGCTCTTGCCAAATCCGACGAGGGGATGGGGGAAAGGGAAAATTATTAAAAAATAAGAATAATTTCAAAAATTATTAAAATTGTCCACATCAGCGTTGCGGCATCCACATCAGCGATTTCTAGCCAATTTTGGCTGGATGGACTGAATTGGTACCAATGTAAAAATGTTTAAGACTAAATTGATCCAATTAAAAGATTTAGAACTGAATTAGTACTAATGCAATAGGTTTATAACTTTTTTGGTACTTTTCCCATATTGCAACTAGACGCCACTCAATCTTATAACCAGGACTGTCGTTTCTCATTTCCTCAACAAGTTGCATGTAACGTAAAATTATTGAAAGTAATCCAAATTTGATGTCAAAGGGAATCGATTAACTCGAAATTGAGGCACAAATGGACATGTTTCGATTCATGTATTGTGAGAATAGTTAGTTATAACATTGAAACATTCGGTGACGATATTAAATAACATGAATATGATAACACGGTACGAATTCGCGCAACACGCTGCAAGTGCTTCTTTTATACTATTGTTCTCATAATTCAGGTTGTGACAAGGGGAAAATAGGACATAGATATCATATGGAATGAAAAATTATTTACACTTTAAGCTTTGTTTGTTTCAAAGAAATTAAGTGATTTGGAAAAAATTTCCTTAAAATAATATTTTGTATGCTTGAAATAATTAGTTGATGGAAAATCTTTTTATTATCAATAATAATTTATGTTTAAAAATTTTCATAGACGGTAAAAATATTTTTTATTTATTTAAATATGTAAGTGATACAATTAATTATTTTTAAGAAAATGTTTTTAAATCACTCATTTTTGGGGAAACAAATGGAGCTTTAGCTTAACTTTGAGCTTTGTGAAATTATTTATGCTTGGAAGCATGAGAGTTACATTTGCTTTTTCTTTGAGGTGATTATTACTTTTTACTTCCTATGTTTCATGACTTTGCTTGAATTCGCACTTTGACCTTATTTAATAGAGTTAATATTACGGAAAAACTCCAAATTGGTACGCCTGTAACAAATTTACCTTAAACTAATTTTTTGCCCACTTAAAGCTCTAAATTGGTATATCTGTGATAAATTTGCCAAAATCTAATTTTTTGACCACCAAAAATCTTAAATTGTACGCTTATGACAAATTTACTCTTTGTTAGTTGCCGTTAAATTGGGTTAATACCACGAAAAATATCAAACTAGTACACTTATGACAAACGGTGGATAAAAACTCCAAACTGGTACACCCGTCAATTATCAATTTGATGATAAAATTTAACGAAAAATAATGAAGGGGTAAATTTATTACATGTGCACTAATTTAGGATTTTTTGTGGTTAGAAAATTAGTTTAGTATAAATTTATTATGAGTGTACTAATTTGAAATTTTTTGTTGTATTAACTCTAGTTAATTTGAAACACTTAAAGTTTATCATTTATTTTGAAACTTAAATAATATCTTTCAATTTTAGATTTTCAGAGAGAATATCGTAAGTAGGAGTGGAAAGCATTTCTAGTTACAACAAACAAACGTCACTATATCTCTAAATGACTCATGACCAGAAATTGTAGGTAAACTTCATCAGTGGCCATTGAACTTCAGTAGATCATATAATGAATCACTCAACTTAGATTTCAATATCAAAAGTATTAAAGTTCTTATTCTTTGTAATTTTTCTTTTTGGTCAGATATTCTTTGTAATTTAGCATTGTGACGGCAACATATAGTTAATCTTTTGGCGAAAAACGTTGTGTCAATTTTCTATAATTACCAAGTGGCCACTATATTATCGTTTAATCAAAAGTTTGACCGATCTAGGTTGAAGCGCATCCATTGCAAAAGAAAAAGAAACAATTATTAATTTAAGTATATAAATGAGTAAAATAGCTCTTAGAGACAAATGTATTGGAAGTCCTAAAACTTGTTATGAAATATAATTGAATCATAAAACTTTAAAAAAGTGCAATTAAGTCTTAAAATTTGTCAGAAAAGTGCAATTTGGTGATAAAACTTTCAAAAAGTGCAATCAAGTCCTAAAATTTATCAAATTAAATTCTTACGTTGATTGCACTTTTTGAAAGTTTTAGGATTCGACAAGTTTTAGGACTTAATATCACTTTTGTGACAAGTTTTAAGACTTGATTGTACCTTTTGAAAGTTTCAGGACTATATCGCACTTTTGTGACAAGTCTTAAAACTTTCAATGCACTTATCCCCAGCTTTTATATTGACTATGTGTCTAATACTATTTAATAATTGAAACGAAAATCAAGTGACGGTGAGGCGATTGCATGGGCGATCACCCTGCGAAATTGTATCGACATTCGAGAATGGTTTCAAGGCCAATCGGAGAAAAAGAAAATTTTCCGGGGGAAAACTTGAATTAGAACAAGTTAAGGGGCTTGCGCCTAATTAACGGAAAAAGAGTGCCCGACCAGTGTGTAACGTGCGCCTCGGCACACAATATCCTTCGCTCCGACTCTTTACTATATGTTCTAACCCGACCCCCATCTTTCAAAACCCTAATCATCGAAGCGCCTCTCCTCCTCTTCCTCCTCCTCCTTCGAGCGATCTTCAAGCTTTCGAAGGTAAGCCCTCTCTCCGTCGCGTCCACAATCAGGAGGCGAGTTCCCTATGCTCGGGCCGATTCGGAAGATTTCACAGTTTCTCCTCCCTTCTCGCATCCCCTTTCATCTCTACTTGGGCGTAGCTTCCGTCGCCGAAGGTCAATGTCGAGCTACTCTAGGATTTTAATCGCTTCTTTCTTCGTGGTGCTAGGGAAAGATGAGCAGCCGTGCGAGCAGGACTGTTTACGTTGGGAATCTACCTGGCGACATTCGCGAGAGAGAAGTGGAAGATTTGTTCCGCAAGGTTTGTCGAATTCTCGTCAGTCTTTTTTTATTTTTTTGTGGGTTTACAAGATTTAGCCGATGCTGCAGGATTCTTTTCATTTCCCTCTTTTTTTTTTCCCAGTATGCTCTTTTGGATCGTGTTGATGTATGTCTGAATTTTGGAGGTTTTTAGCGACGAATTCTCCTATCGTAAGATAATATGTCATTCTCAGTGTAGTATGTGCTTCGTTCCGTAGTCTCGGCGCTAACGATGGGTATGGCGATCGAGATGATTGGTCAAAATTGTAACTTTAGGTTTGACGTTTGAGATCTTATGGCAATGGTTCTTCTTGAATTTATAACCACATGCTGATGACTGAACTGGGATGACATGACATGAGTCACGACTGTATGCCAATGTGCATTACATTGTCTTTTGTCTGAGGTGCTGAGAAGAATGTTGTCATTCCTCGAGCATTCGTTTTCTCCTCCTGGTATAACAAGCTATTATATATATCTTTACGTTCCTCATTCCCATTATGAATGGATGCAGATGATGAACTGCTCCTTTTGTAAGCAAAACACGGGGTAGCATCTGGCCTTTGGTGCATCAGTGTTTCCAAGTGTACTCCATCATCTTGCATTAGCATGTTCTCTTATAAAATGATCTAGGTGGATGAATAAGAGACAAATAGTTTCAGGGACGCAAGAAAAAATCTCAATGGAAGTTCTGATATTGGAAAATAATTCAGGCATCTGAACTTTATTGGTCAGTAATATAGAGAATGTAGTGCAATCCTAATACGTGATAAAGCATATGTGAAGTAGAATTGTTTAAAGGTGAACTGCGATTTTTCTAGAATTCGTTTCCTTCCATTTGTATTTACTCATTCAAATGATGTGGGCTGTGGAACAAGTTGCAGATGTATTTGCTCTGACGAGTATACTTTCTGTCTTCCTTCACTTATTTGTCCTTCTCTTCTCGCAGTATGGACCGATAGCCCACATTGATCTGAAGATACCACCTAGGCCCCCTGGTTATGCATTTGTTGAGGCGAGCATGAGAAATTTAAAGTTTGCCTCCCACATTTCCTGGCTGGCTTCTTTTTTCTTACGAAGATTGTCATTTACAGTTTGAAGATGCTCGAGATGCTGAAGATGCCATCCATGGTCGTGATGGCTATGATTTTGATGGGCATCGTTTGAGGGTTGGCTATATTCAGAACGAACCTTTATGAATACTCCCTAATTAATGTTGTGTCATCCCTCATGTGTAACTATTTGTTGTATAATAGGTGGAGCTTGCTCATGGTGGTCGTGGGCACTCATCATCATCTGATCGCCACAGTAGTTATGGTGGTGGTCGGGGTTCACGTGGAGTATCGAGGCACTCTGAATTTAGAGGTTGTAAAGCTTCATATTATAAATTTGGTGGGTTTCTCCTCTTTTCCTTTGCATACACATGGCTAATTTCCACACTCATTGTTATGCAGTCCTGGTTACTGGGTTACCATCTTCAGCTTCATGGCAAGATCTTAAGGTGAGAATGACCTGGATCTATTGATAGTTATTTGTGGTATTCTTCCCTCTCTGTGTATGTACGTTAATGTGTGCATGTGAGGTTGATGTATTGAATTGATTCTTTTAGTTAGTTGATGTGTGCTTTCTTTGGTTAGGATCACATGCGTAGAGGAGGAGATGTCTGCTTCTCACAAGTTTTCCGTGATAGTAATGGTAAGTTGACAAGTTATATGGATTACATGCAGGTTTTATTGGAGTTGTTGTTAAGTTTGAGGTACTAAAAATTTAAATGTTATTATTAAAGATTTTACTTTGAAGTTGAATAGTTCAGGTTTTTCATTTTTGAGTCCATGATCCATTCTCTTATTGGAGGCAGTTACGTGTTTTAGTGTATTTAATGCCTCATACATGGAGAAATGTTGGTTTTGCTGTATGTATTTCTTTCAGTTTTCTCTCTCTTATTCTGATAAAGGATGTTTGCTGATCTTGTCTTGAAGGCACGACAGGGGTCGTGGACTATACCAACTATGAAGACATGAAGTATGCAGTAAGTCGTTTGCCTCGTCATGCTTTAATTGGAATGTTAGAATAGAGATTTATTTGCCCAAGCTTGTTGGGATTTGTCCGTCATTCTGCGGATGAGATTGTCTACATTTTCTTTGCAGATAAAGAAACTTGATGATTCAGAGTTCAGAAATGCCTTTTCCCGGTCATATATTCGGGTATGACTTTTGATGCCGTTCTTTTATCAGTTGCCAGTGCACACCTGTGCATGCATGGATTTATGTAAATTAAATTGCTTTCTTATGTATGTTCATGCACAGGTTAAGGAATATGATTCAAAGCGCGAGTCATCAAGAAGTCCTAGAGGCCGGAGCTATAGTCGCAGTCCTAGCCACAGTCGCAGTCGTAGCAGGAGCGCGAGGTCTGGTTCTCTTGAATCGCGATACGTGTATTTTTAGTTGTCTTTCAATTTTTCTAAACCCTTCTCATTTAAAATGCAGCAAGTCTCCGAAAACCAAAAGTACTCGGCGTTCACCTGCAAGGTCTCGATCTCCTTCACACTCCCGCTCTAAGTCACCCTCCTTATCAGGGTATGCTTTCTCAGGCTAGTTGGCTTAATGGTGGTTTGTTCCTCCATTTTTCAGAGCTTTATGTCTTAAAAGTGGCTGTAATGCGAAAGGGGTTGCAGATGTTAAGTTTCGACCTACAATATTTTCTTTCACAGTATGATTTTGGTGGGGATTTACCTGACTATGCTGGGGGCCAAGTCACGGAATCTTATAAATTCTTTTTATTTGTTCTTCTAGTTTGATAATTAGGATCATGTTTTGCTAATGAAATACTGGCATCGGTGCTTGTTAATATCCTTTCTCCTATTAAGTCATCTTCTGTTCAATAATCTCTCAAGTTCAAACAGATGATGGGTCTAACATGTCCATTTTTTTCCCAACTATTTGCACTTTAAGATTCTGTAAGACTCGTGTAGCAGGCACGTTTTGCTAACCGTCGCTGCACAACTAGGTGATCAATTTTCAGAATTTGAAACTGTTTTTATCTTCACTGTTCTAGTCTGGGTTGCATCGGAACTCAAGTCAGTTAACTTATACTTTGTTTTCCCTCCATGAACTATTGCACGGTTGGGGGTGTCTTGGAACTTCTTCCCAAATAACTGCTCTTTTGCCTTCTGTATGAAAATCATCTGTTCTCTTTTTATAGATATGGATATGGATATGGATAAATGCGGCAAACTGGGGATTCAATATTAGGATCTTGGTGGGATATGGTTCAGTTGCCTGCAACTATATGGTTGTGGAGGTATGATGTTTTCTAGATGGGCAGCTTTGGAAAGCTTCATGGTGTCTCTGTTCTAATTTAATTAGCATCACAATTCCGTGGGTGCTAGATTGGGAACAAAGGAGATCACGGAATAACAGAGCTGGATTCTGTGAACTAGTTCCATTGGGATCTACTTCAAGAGGTCTCGAGCTAATAGGATGACTATCTGGACTCCTTTGGATTGTTTTGGTACTTTAGGGTGGATTTTCCTCATTTGTCTACTTTTCTGATCTTTCAGGATGATAAACTTGTTTCTTTTCCCCTTTAATTTATGCTATTTAGCTGGACTCATGATGGGTTTGATGTTTCTTCTTAAGTCTCAAAAGATTTACGGCTTAATCTTTTCGTTCTGAAAATGGTAATCTGACGTGGAAGAGGCATCAAGGCTCTTGGATGAAAGACGTGTGGATTTTAAATTTGGTTCTTTCTGGAACTTTTGCAGATCGCGATCAAGATCCAGATCACCATTGCCTACTGTAAGTTTTTCTTTAGTGGGTTTAGGCAGTCTCTTTTTAACCATGTATTCACATCTTTTTAATATTCAACTGGTTTGTATCAGCAGTTTGCTTGATAGTGGCTGAACTTTAGGGAGGTTGTCCCTGCAGATCTTTCTTGCCTGTATTGGGGAGCATCTGCCCCCAATTTCGCTCTTAACTTATAGCTAAAAGCACCAAATATATTGTTTGATCCATCTATGAAAGCTAAAAATGAAGTTTTAAGTAGTTTGGCTTCTGTTTTGGTTTTGATGCTAATACTTTTAGTAGTAAAATGTTTAGATTGTCATTTTAGAATCTTATCTGCCGAAGTGGTGTCTTGGTTTCATAAAGGGTTGGTCTTCTAGGTATATCATCTGTTTCATATTCATATTTCTATGAGGTAATGTTGGCATACTGCAGCGTGAGAAACAACTGAGCAAAAGCCCTAAGAAGCGCAGTGCAAGCAGGAGTCCTAGCAGGAGCAGGAGCAAGAGCTTATCCCGGTCTCGTCTCTTTTCCAGCATTATAGTGTTTATTAATGTTGGGCTAACTCATATTTGCGTTAATGGAAAAGGAAATTAGTGTTTATATATTTTGCTCACATTTTACGGTGCTTGTTGAGATTGCTTTGTCATCATTTTGTGCGTGTTTGTTGCCGTTGTCCTGAATATGGTTTGGTATTTTTGACAGGTGATAGGATTGTGCGGCTAGCTGAATGTGGACCTTGAAAGATGTGGACCCAAATGGAGCATTCAACTTAGCTTAACAAATCATCATTATAATTGGAAACCAGGTGTTAGCTTTCTGAAGACTTCAATATCAGGATGGAATTTGAAGTATTGTCTCATGTGCTGTTAATTACTTTATAGAACGCATTTAGTTTCCATGAATTCGAACTTGGTTCTTGAATATGCTGCTGCCTGTAAGAGATTTGAACGGTATTTATCTTTTCTGAACTGCATATATATCTACTTTTGCGAGATTGTGGAACTTCATGGTTTTTACATATGCCTTATGTCTCCTTTGGTCAATGTTATCTTGCTGATAGAATTTAGCGGACGGAGAGATATATACAATGGTTGGCTTGGGTGGAAAGGGAATGCGGTGCTCTGGAGTACTGAAAACGTTCTGGATTTCTCTGTGGTATTGTCCCATAGATGCTCTTGCGCTGATACTCGGAGTCCTTGGTTCTTTGTTATGGAACAAAGTCCTTACAGGGCGCTAGGAGGGCCCTTGTCCCTTGGCCTCCGGATAATTTCGAGGTGCAATGCTAGTTGGGTGATTCGAACCCGCACGGCATGTGTGGGAATTGAAGCAGCAATCCATGGGACTCCTATTTGCAGTCCTTACTCGAGATGGTTTACTTAACTTCCTGTGGTTAGTTTGTAATGTCTCTTTGGACGGGATGGCAGCAATTTAATAGGATACAAATGAAAAGAAAAGAGATTTTGTTAACAAGAGCCTTTTAAATACTAAATAAAGAAAGGTTGTCATGTTAACATGCGTTCTCTCTCTTTTGTATTATGTGCAATCTGTATATTGAAAAAGAAAATGTTTCTTTATTAGAAGGGGTTAACGTTTATATCGGGACATTGATTAATAAAAGGGAAAAAGTCACAAAAACTTCAAATTATGCTCACTGTAGTACGTCCATCCTGATCTTGTTTTAGTGACATTAAAAACAACAAATTCATTTATCTTAAACTGTTTCTATAAAAAATTCCAAACTCATATGTATGTGACATGTATTTTTCTCAAAATTCTGTTAGATAATTTTACAACTAAAATAATATTGTTTTCATTCAAGTCACAAGGGTGTCAATGTTAAAACCGTTGCTTTCTGTCGTTTGTGTAGGCAGATTTTCAACGGTTTTTATTGATAAAATTTTGATGGAGGATAAATGTGTTAAATAGGGTACAAATTTGAAATTTTTAGTGTCGTAGAAAATTTTGTTTTAGGATAAATGTGTTACAGTGAGTTTAATTTAGAATTTTTGATAACTTTTGCCCGGACAAGGGCCCAATGACGGCATGCTTAGTGAAACCTTTTTCTTGGAGGGTTTGTAGCCGTTACATAAAAGAAATAATATGTTTCACCTGGTGGTTTAATTTTTCTTTTATTTTTTTCGACTGTCTTGCATGTTTTAATAGGGATAATTATCAAAACAGTCTTAAATTTATTATAATTGTGCCAATTGAGTCCTAAATTTTTTCTTTTTTGCCAGTTGAGTCCTAAACATTTTGCAATTATGCCAACTCAGTCCATTTAGCCGGCCGGTACTGATGTGGCACGCCAATCAACTAAAATAATAATATTTTAATTTTTTTCAAAATTTTTAAATTAAGTTTTTCTTTTTCTTTTATTTTTTTTCCTTCCTTCTTTCTTCTTGGCTTGCTAGCTTTTGCTTGTGGCCAGCGAGGGTCACAACCCTTGCCATGGCCTCGTTGGTATTGGACAAAGGTGGCCTTGCCTGCGGCCACACCTCGCGATGGGTATGGGTTGCTCATTATGGCCACCAACGTCTGATGTCATTGCCTTCCTCTTCCTTGTCGCCTCTTCAAAGCTTCCAATGTCTCTACCTGGTTTAGTCTCCTCGTCTTTCTTGTGGTCCTCTACTCCTTTAGGGCCTCTTCACGATGGGTATGGGTCGCCTAGGTCTCGTCAGCCGCAAGCGAGGTTGCCTTCGCCCATGGCCAGTGAGCTCCGGTGAACCTTGTTGGCTACAAGAAGAAGCCAGCAAGCCAAGAAGGAAGAATGAAGAAAAAAAAGAAAAACTCAATTTAAAAAATTTGAAAAAATTTGAAAATATTATTATTTTGGTTAACTGGTGTGCCAAGTCAGTGCCAACCAGTCAAATGGACTGAATTGGCACAATTGCAAATGATTTAAGACTTAACAAATAAAAAAAAGTTTATGATTGAATTGACACAATTATAATAAGTTTATGACTGTTTTGGTAATTATCCTTTCTTTCTCACTTCTACCCATTATTCACTTCTATTCATAAATAAAATGACACTTACGTCGTCATACATTCATTTCCTTTCTTTTTTATCCAAATAGTGTTATGGCTCAATCCCTCCAAACTCTCTCTCTCTCTCAAAATTATTTTGAATCCCTTCTTTTCATTCCTAATTCGTGTTGAAACATCCCATGTCACATGACTATCGGATTTATATGCTATTTATATACATGTGATCTCCAACTAAAAGTTCTAAATTTATCGCATTTTTATCAATTCATTATTAAACCTTTTTAATTATACTAATTGAGTCCTAGACCTTTTCATGTTTTGTCAATTGAGTCCATCAAGTTAATTTTGATTGGAAATCGCTGACATGGACATCGGCTATCCTACATGGCATAGCTGACGCGAAGGTGAACAATTTTTAATAATATTTTTTTGAATTATTTATTTCTTTTCTTTTCTGTTTTTCTTTTTTTCCCCCAATTGTGGCCGATGAGGTCGGCGCCGGCCACAGGCAAGGGGCAGTCTAGAAAAGGGCGTCGCGGCCCTCACCGGCCACAGGCGAGGGCCGACAGTTTTTCCATTGTTCACCTAATTATGACTAATTACGATTGCTCCAAATACTCACGAACACCTCGTTCTAGCGTCAGCTTATGCGTCATCGCATTTCTCAAAGTGTCTGTAAGGACGGTAGAAGAGATACGTCTCCAGTTTATTTCGAGCGTGCGTCTAGTCTCCCGTTTGCTTACAAGTCCGTCCAAAACTCAGTGTTAAAGCATCTTTGAAAAATAGTACAAACTGAGATCGTGACAAAACAAAATATATAGCGATCCAAAGCGAAATCTCACAAAACTACATGGACCAAAGAAATAACTTATCCAAAACCTACAGATTGCACGTGGATTGACGTGCTTGCATGGTAAGAAAGCTGTTGCATCTTTGTCTACTGACGTGCTCTCTACGAGAAGAATAATTTAAGGGTGCATGTACAGTGAGCATTCGAATCAAGTGAAAAGAGGCGAGAAAAATGGTGCAAACCACACAAGAAGTACCCAAGAATCGCTTGGTCTACATGAGAAGAGAACCAATAATATCTGTTGAAGCTGGAGTCTTCCTGGACCACATGACAGAATACCAAGTCGAGAACGCAATACTTCTTGTTGTCTGTTAGTACATGAAGGATCATCAATGAGCGAAGGACCAAGATGTTCTTGATAACTCTCTCTCTCTCTCTCTCACACACACACACACACAACATACTCGACACACATTCATTTACAAGCTGCAGATGATGAACTAGTTTAACTTGTGTGGGTCTGTGACTGTCAGTCTACATTTAAAGAAAAAGAAAATGTGCAGGCTCAGGTTTTTGCTGATTCTTGCAGTGCAGTCAGCTCTAACTGCTGTCTTTGGAGCTGATACATACAGTCGATACGACTTCCCACCCGGATTCGTGTTTGGTTCGGGCACATCGGCTTACCAGGTTTTAGCAACTTCCCACGTTGTTTCACTTCTGAGACAGTATCAACAAGTTTTGGAAGAACTGTAGTGAATGCTACCCATGTGTTGTTATCGACTTACAGTTTTATTCATCATATATTTCTAATTAAAGATGTGTGCCCAACATTGGGGTGAGTATAATAGGTTGAAGGGGCAGCAAATGAAGATGGAAGGACGCCCAGTGTCTGGGACACCTTCACCCACGCAGGTGACGGTCGATCTGTTTCTTCTCTCTGCGCGAGTGCATGTTCACTTACACGTGCACGTTTGTCAAGTCATCATTGTTCTTTTACAATTTCATGTTTGTGTTTTGCAAGGGTGGACGTTTGCATTGCTATGAAATGAGCAGTTATTCCCTTAGGTTTTTCTTCATCGAACTCGCAAACTATGATTAGCGGATAGTACATAGAACAACCGTTGATAAAACGTCATAAACATTCATAGTTTGTAGCAAAACTGTTTTATCAGATGCAATGGTAAGAATTTTCCCGTCGAAGGATGAAAACGCTACCTGCTAAACAAACTTAAACAGAGTTTAGGCTCTCCCAGTTTACGCCTACCCTTCATTAGATCTCATCTAACTTCTTCTGTTGTGACTAATGGAGACTTTGCTATGAAAACGATAGTTTTCTGTGACATCGCCAAACTGGCAAAGCATTCATGTCATTCGTGCTCAAGATGATTCTGCTGATCTTAGAATGTCGAGCTGTCTAGTACATATGATCAGCATCTTCAATCCCAAAAGCTGTTATTCTGTTTCGAACTCTAGTGAAGGCGATTGAACAAATAGTTTTGTGGCAATTTTCGGTTAAACATTTGTTCTTTGGTTGACAGTTTAACGAAAAGAGAAGATACTCGCTTCATTTTCCAGGTTTTGCAAATGGAGCAACCGGAGATGTAGCTTGCGATGGGTATCACAAATACAAGGTGGGACTCTTCAAAACCTAAATTACAGAACAAGATATCACAGAGTTATGGAGAGCTGGATAAATTTTTTACACTAATTTTCTCGGTCATGGCTATATTACATGACCAAATAGGGATTGTAATTGTATGTTTGAGGTTGTAAGGTAGTTGCCTTTCTTGCAGGGAGATGTTCAACTCATGGTGGAGACAGGCCTAGATGCCTACAGATTCTCAATTTCATGGTCAAGACTCATCCCATGTAGGAACTCGCAGTTTAACTCGTAAATTTAAGCTAACGGAGAGAATCAATTTGATATCCTTTTCTGAAGCATCAGACGACATTGATCTTTCTCTTTTGCTCCTGCATGCAGATGGCCGAGGACCGGTGAATCCAAAGGGTTTGCAGTATTACAATAACCTCATTGATGAACTTGTTAAGAATGGTTAGTGCAGAATCCGGTCGAGAACTGTAAATGAAGTTAATGCCAATTTGCTTACAGAGTTTCCTTATTGTCCTGCTAAACTGTTTCTTTGATGATATTGATGGGCAAGCAGGTATCCAACCGCATGTCACGTTATACCATTTCGACATGCCACAGGAACTAGAGGACGAGTATGGAGGCTGGCTTAGTCGTAAAATCATGTATGTTTATTGAATTTTGCTGGTCTGAGTTTCAATATTTTCTGCTCCTCCAGGGGATATAGTTAGGATTAAAACTATGAACGACTACGAAATAAGAAGCAAAAATGCGTAACTCAGCACGTTTTCATGACTTGGGAAACCAAAACCGAAAAAGGAAATCATCGTTAGGGTCGAAAAATAGTTTGAGACTAAGACTTGCCCTTATTGAGAAGATCTCCTCTTCTGGTTGCAGAGAAGATTTCACAGCCTATGCGGATGTATGCTTCAGGGAGTTCGGCGACCGTGTTCGGTATTGGTCTACTGTGAACGAGCCTAACATTTTTGCCATCGGAGGATACGACCAAGGGATTGTGCCGCCTCAACGGTGCTCTCCTCCATTCGGATTCAACTGCACCAAAGGCAACTCCTCGACCGAGCCGTATCTCGTAGTTCATAACATCTTGTTGGCGCATGCATCGGTTGCAAAGCTATATAGAGAAAAATATAAGGTATGCAGACTAGTTACAGAAATGTCTAGTGTCGTCAGCACGAAGAAAAATGTCGTTTCTCTGCTTCATACGTCTTGTGGCCTATCAACAGATTTCTAGGGCAATGGAAGCGAATTTATTGGCCTCTTTGATTCTTCAGGGCCTGAATTTTGTCCTTCCTTTTCATACGTTGAAACGAAAAGAAAGTCCATCATTTGGCTTTGGTGCATTGACATGGTGTTGCAGGTGAAGCAGCAGGGTTTTATAGGTCTCAGCGTCTATGCTTTTGGGATTTATCCCTTCACAAACTCGACAGAGGACCTTACTGCCGCGCAGCGAGCCAATGATTTCTTCATCGGCTGGTAGATTTCGAATTCTAATTGCTGCAGTGTTTTTTTTTTCGAATCGGCAGGACTGCATCTCCTTGCTGGAAACAGTTTCATGAAGAAAAGTTATTAGGATTCTACTCTAGAGTGATCAGTTACTATATCGGCTCTACCCTCTAGGCCTAAGCCGATGAACACATTTGTTTCATAGAAAAGGATTATGGCTTTGCACGAGTATATCTGGTACATTTAGACACATTCGAAGTGCGATTTCTCAGCTAAGCCAGTAGAATTGTGAAATTCTTCTGATTTCTGATCCATTTCATCGTAACGTTCGTCCCAAGTAATTTCTCACACAAAGTCGTGAGGATTTTCGGAGCCCTCCAACACTTGCCATTGAAACATTTTCAGGTTGATGCATCCTCTGGCATATGGAGATTACCCAAGAACGATGAAGCAAAATGTGGGGTCTAGGCTTCCCACCTTCACTCCTCTCGAATCGAAACAAGTGAAGGGTTCGACCGACTTTCTGGGACTGATATATTACATCTCCATTACCATCGAAGACGAGTCCAGCAGCCTGGAGGGAGAACCCAGAGACTTCAACCAAGACATGGCTGCAAGACTTATCAGTATGTTTTCCTACATTTGCATTGCCATCTACATTGTTTGCTTTGCTTGAAGTTAATCATGTATCACTGGAGATTTTTGCAGCAGAAGAAATGTGAAAGCTAGTGACAGAGTTACCTGTCAAAGACATAGACTTAGGAAGCATTTCATTTGCATAATTCACAGTACATCATCCTGATGGGTAATCAAGTATGGTGATGTTGGCCTCTGTTTTGGCATTCGCGTCCATATCGTGTGTAATTAATGGTAATTCCGCATGAGCGAACTACTGAAATCAGACAAGTTATCGTAATCCTCGGATATTTTGTTGTGCTTGAACATTGCCAGTACAGGGCCAGTCCGTATTGAGTCTCACTGATGTTTTCCTTTTCGGCAGCTAATAATGGAAACACGTCACAGTATTTTGAGGTGAGAATCTACGTCCTGCACGTGCAAAGTTGCGATCTTTCATGTTTTTATCTCCTCTACTTCTCCATCCCATGGTTCGTTTGCAGTTCTATGCTTTTATCTACTCTACTTCTTCATCCCATGGTTATAGATGCCGATCATGCCGGAGGGTCTTCAGCAAGTGCTTGAGTACTTCAAGCAAGTCTATGGCAACCCTCCTCTCCTCATATATGAAAATGGTCTCTCTCTACCTCTCTGTCTCTAAAATAAACTCTTTCTTGCCACAAACATCCGAGCGTTTGTAGCGTGAGTTAATCAACTCGTTCATAAGATTACCATGCATTGCAGGGCAGCAGACTCGGCGGAACACAACTATGCAAGACACAGAACGGATTAGCTACATTCACGCGCATATCGGAGCAGTGCTCGACTCCCTGAGGTAGTATGTGATTCTAAAGCTCAGCCAAATCCATCAGTCTCTGTGAGATCTTTCCTGGTTATGATGACCACCTACCTGGATGGTTCTCTGTTTTGTTTTGTGATTTTATTCGTCAGGAATGGGTCGAACACCATAGGTTACTTCACCTGGTCCTTCCTAGACGTGCTCGAGCTATTGAACGGCTACGAGTCGAGTTTCGGCCACTACTACGTTGATCTGGACGACCCAGAATTGAAGCGATACCCGAAGCTATCGGCGGATTGGTATGCCCAGTTCTTGAAGGGGAAAAGAGTCGGTCCTGAACCTGGTACTCTCATCGAAATTGGGAACAACCCATCTGCTGCCGACAGCAAGTGAAAGCAAAAGCTAGTCGGCAGTCGCAGCTCAGGGAGCTTGGTGTTATTTCGTCACACACATTCCGAAAAGACTAGTGATCGATATTATGTTTGGTTGGACTGCTTCTCGCCTTACTCAGATCAGCGATGTATGGATGATATGTACAATAATCAATATACTCGAAGCAAAATTTTCAAAGAAGCTTGAGAACATAGGCTACGAAGAGACAGAACTGGTAATAACAGTGCAAGTCTATTCACCTTGTATGCACGAACAGAATGCAACCAAGTCTATTAGAGAGTAGAAAGTCATTTGTTGATGACATTATATGTCGACACGCAATGATAATTTACGACTTACACAACTGCTATCGTCGGAAGGGTTCAGCCATTGATTTTTGGTGTCTTCACGATCAGCACGGTGCAACGAGCGTGATGAGAGCAGTAGTCGCTGACGCTACCCAAAACAGCCCTGCAAGGATAAGCGCATTCTCTTATTGTCAAATGACACAGAGAAAAAGAGAGAGATCTACATAGACCCATCCAGTGGTAGCTTTGCTTAAACTAACAGCCGCTTCGACTCTCATGGTAAAAACTTAGAAATCCCATCAACATGTGCTGAAGGGGGAAAAAGGAACAGAGAACATGACTTAAATTGCCATGAGAACTTCTGAACTCCATCTTTCTGTGAACTTTGCCTTTTAGATACGAACTGAGTAAAGCGAGCACACCTTTTTATAGCTCCATGGCCGTGACTCCCAACAACTAGTACTGAAGCACGATGCTTTTCCACGGTATCGCAGAGAACGTTCCTTGCATCGCCCTCCATCACTTGGAAAGTTACATCGTGAACCTGCACAAGATCACCAAACGATAGACCGTCAGATGTTAATTTCCAAATAAGTTCAGATCCGCAGAGGACCATAATACCACAGGTTCATCATATCTCCAAATTGAGCACTGGCATTAAGAAATCACAACTAATTTAAGGGCATCACTTGCGCATGCAACTCGATCAAAAGATTCCCTTTTCACATCTAAGCGCGTGAACGGTTAGGAGAATCATCTTTTTCGATTTATCTTTCTGGCCACGAGGTATCAAAGGCCAAGCTCCAAGAGTCCACCTCAAACTAATGCAAAGCTCCAAGAGTCCACCTCAAACTAATGCACCCACAATTACAAAGGCACTATTATCATTGGAAATGCTGTGACGGTTGCAGCTTTATTTCGATTTGGGCAAGGGGTTTGTCGTGTTGGGGTGTGGTTCATCCTGCCCATCGACAAGAAAGCACTGGGGTCCTGCTCTCAGGTGAGCGGGCGGGGGTCCGGGGGAGCCGCCCCGGTGGGGGTTGAAGGGGCCAGCACCCCCTGAAAGCCAAAGGGCTTTTATGATTTAAGTCCATATTTTTTATTAGTAGTTTGGACTTGAGCCCATGAATAGCTACTGTTTATATATGCTCTCTTTCTTTTGTAATTGAGCGATGAAACGAGAGGGGCGAGGTGCTAAATTATAGTGGAATCCTCTGCTGAACGTAGCCCTAGTTTAAGGGTGAACCAGGATAAAATCTTGCGTCTCGATTTCTCTCTCTCGACTTTTTACTCTTTTTCGTGTGATTGTGCGTCGATACCTAACATGTCAATCTTGAGATCCTATCTAAGTAGACCTTTTCAAGCACGATCAAACGCGAAACGAGTAAGGACATCATAAAAACGATGACGAAAATCCTATAGATAAGAAGAACACACTGCAGACACAGGAATTTTTAACTGGTTATGTGCTGAGAGAGGTCTGAAGCGATTTACCGATCTGCTGTTACAAATGTCCTTGGCCTTTTGTGTGACCCAAGCAGCTATTTTCCTCAAGTCGGCATCAACTATCGGCAAGACCTCTATGACTCCTGCGATATCTCTAAGTTCAATTACCAATAATCACCACAGAATGGACCGAGAGATAATAGCTCACTCTACTTGAGTCCCCTAGGAAGCACCCCAATAGAAAATAACAAATACTCAAAGTTCCAATTAACGAACAATAGGACGCCGTGCGCCAAAAGACAAGCCACGGATTATGCATAGCTTATACATGGCAAATGCAACAGACCGGAGATCGTAAAAACACTTTACTTCAACCGTTTAAGTCTTAAAACAGTTTGTACAAGTATTGCCATGTTACTTTGCACGAATTGCAAATTATGTCGCGACCAGTTTGCTGTTAAAGAACTATCCTAACAAATTTTAGGACTAAAAAATGGTAAGTCAATCGCAAAGCTTTGCATTCATTGGTGCTCTGTATTATCCTAGGACTTCCAGTACATTTGCATCTATTCCTAAGGTTAGAGGTCAGAGATGTAGTTACCGGGACCGGTGAGGCCGATAGCAGAGGCAGGGCTGGGCTTGGTGTGGACGATGACGAGCTTGAAAGGGAAGTGAGGAGCGAAAGGAGTGAAAGGAGTGAAGAAGCGGTCGAGGGTCCACCAGAGAGCGTACAAGCTGAGCTTGCTCTTGTCCACCCCGACCACCATCACTTCTTGTTGTCACCTCTCTTGTTGAGTCTCCTCCATGACGAGCTCCGATGAGTGTTACCTATTCCTGGCTTGCACCTCGCTCTTTTTCCTGACTTCCGAGACTCTTCGAGAGTAATCAGACGCTCATTACAGGTAAACCGACAGATTAGGAAGGTGGACGAGGAGAGCTAGACGTGGCTTTTGACGGGAGTTGAGAGAGCGAGAAGCCATCCGGAATCTGGAATCATTGAGACATGGGGAAG
>BCNH02000011.1:24254026-24300965 GCA_001662345.2 Metrosideros polymorpha var. glaberrima | reverse complement strand
GAAACCCTGATGTAGGTTCGAAGAGAAACTACAAGTAACAATGCTGTGATTGTCCCCCTCAAGTCCTGACAAGCAAGAAGCAAATCACGAAAAGACTTTCCCATGAAGGTAGTACTCGTAGGTGGACTACAACGTATACAACTTGACCTGCTGTCCAAATTCTAGTATACATTCGATCAAGAATTACATGGTCTACGCCTTATTGAATGAATACTAGTGATTGACTAATGTGATTCAGAAACATCTCCGGTATAAATTCAGGCCCAGTACATTTTCACTTATTCAAGCAACTCCCCTTGGTTCTTGTCCTAGTGCTTGATCTTGGGCTTCTTCACAATCATCACGGTGCAGTGAGCATGGTGAGAACAGTAATCACTCACGCTGCCCAGGACGGCCCTGGAAAAACAAGAGAAGCCAATCGGCATTAGGGATCAATAACCAGAATTGGCATGAGAGTCGAAACAATGGCTTAGGCTTGTGGCAGTTAACCCTCCACCACGATTTGCAGGGCGAATACGATGAACTATTTGTCAGCACTGTGTTGCTGAAGAGTGAGGGACAATCTGTCAAAGACTATGCAGCAAGAAATCGAGGATAAATATGGCTGTACCTTTTTATAGCTCCATATCCGTGGTTGCCCACAACCAATATGGAAGCGTGGTGCTTTTCCACAGCCTCGCAGAGGACATTTCGTGCATCTCCTTCTCCCACCTCCAGCACAACATCATTCACCTGTAGAAGAGCAAATTCATCAGAAAATTGCCAAGGTAACGCCACTTTCTGAAGCACTAGAATATGTTTTCCAAGAAAAGCGATGTGTATAAGCTTCAGTATGAACCAAGTAAAATGAGAACCGACTAAATTTTAGAGCAAATAATGCAGAGGCCACAGAATTAGAAATGGCAGGACAAAAATGTTTCTAATATGTGCATACATCGAGGTAACTGAAATGTTATATTGGGTTATGAACAAAAATATTTGGATATCGCATTAGTCACTAATACTTGCCCCTGTTTATGCAAAATAAAACTGCAAGAGTTAAGTTCTTAAAACTTTACCTCATGTATCTAGGAGCACACAAGTGTCAAGGATTTATACACTAAGCAAGACAAAACCAGCAATTTCCAAAATCTATCTAGAAATAAAATAGATTGTCCAATTAATCTTCATTGTGGCGTCAAGACATGGAGAATGGGCCGCATCTTATAAAGGAACCAGGGGTTTCTGACATCTGTTTGCTAAGCGTGAAGTTTTCTTTGGTAACAGAAAGACCAGGTGGTTGACTAATTGTCAGAGTTCCATGAAAATTTAATTTGTTAGTACAGCAGAATCTTCTGGCGCTCTTTAAACTCTAATACAATCAATCAGGTTTCGACCGTTTTTCTTTTGACGAAGACTCTTTGAGGTGTGACATTTTCTCTAGTCTTTAGAAATGCTTGCATGGAAAGAATTTCAGAGGACATCATCTTAGGGCATATTATCAAATTACCAACAAAAGGAGATGTCAATTGAGTGGGCTATCTCACAGTTGAATAGGGGGGACAGAGCATCCGAAGTGGCTAGGTTCAGGTCAATAGTCGCCTTGGTGCTGTGGATTTAGCATTGCCTCATCAAACCAGGGGGCTAGGCCATAATAGAAGGAGTCAAGCAGTAGCTCAAACTCCTGTGAAGATACTCAATATGGTCTGCTCTAAATAAAGCTAGCTACTATGTGAGCTAGGGAGGGTAAGGACTCCTTCAATCTACGGACAATTGCTACAGGTTGGTTGCCCTCACTGCCTCTTTGACGACATCAAATTTGATCGCGGGAGTAGTAAATAATCACCTAAGCTGTGGGAAAAAGGCCAAAAAGCCAATCCCAAAGAGCAATAAGGCTTCATAAGGTGAATTGTCCAGGATCAATGCAGGTAGGCCGCATTGTTGCTGTAAGAATTACATAACCTCTTGTAAAGACAAGTGCCTTCTCCATTGGCCATGTTATTGTCCAATATTACTCAAGCATTGCTTTGGGCCTTTGGCCAGTAAAATGAGACAATTCACCATCCCAGAGGGATAATGCCATGCTTTGTAGATTCGGAAGACTTGACCTAAAGACAAGACCAGTTCATAAATGCCCTCAGATGTTCATCTTAGCTTTTCTCTTAAGTGTTTGAAAATGCCTTTATCACCAATATCTCCATCTCATTAGGCAACAGAAAGGTTTTTTTTCTAGTTCTTTCTCGGCAAACATTTTTTTTTTTGGTAAGGATTTCTCGGCAAACATTTGATGCTTCTATCAGACAAGAAACTTAATTATAGCGATGGATGGCATTTGGAACTCTCTCCTTCTCCAACTGTCTCCTGTACGATCATCAAAGTCAAGTCGATCAGACCTTACCGACTTACTGCTACAGATCTCCTTGGCCTTATCCAGAACTCTGGCCGCGATCTTCTTGAGATCCGCCTCTACGAACGGCAAAACATCAGCAGTCCCTACAGATATCAACACCGAAGCCAAGGCAAAATCACAGCCGAATCCCTCTCATCACGAACGCGGACTAGACTCGCTAAGCTCGAAGCATCGCGAGCGCGACGACACTCGACCGGTGCGCACACACGACAGCGAGGAAACAGCGAAGAGCTGAGGGAGCTCGTGGTTACCAGGGCCGGCGAGGCCGACGGCGGAAGTGGCGGAAGGCTTGGCGTGGACGACGAAGAGCTTGAAAGGGTAATCAGGAGCGAGGGGTGCGAAGAAGCGGTCGAGAGTCCACTCCAGAGCGTACGCGCTGTGCTCGCTGTCGTCGATCCCGATCACCATCGCCGGCTTCTCTGCCATCGCCGCTCGAGCTCGATCGGTTCGTGGGCTCGACTGTTTCAGCTGAAGAAGGAAAGAATCTGAGCAGAGGTTGATCTGACTTTGGTCTGCGAGAGTTAAAGCGAGAGAGAGTGGCGAATATGTTCTCGCAAATGATTGGACGATAGAAAGCCGAAGGGAGGCGGGCGATTAGACGCTGCATCCGCTCTCAGTTTTGGCATTCGTGCTGGACGAATCTGATCCGTCCATCAACGCCGACTGGTAGGCACGTGTTACATAGCCACACGGCTAGATGGGACAGGAGGCCACGCAACCACAATTGTTTAGTCAAAATTCTAGTTTTAGACGGAGAGATATGACCGTTATTAACTGGCTCAAAATGAAATTGGTAATTTAAAATAAGTCGGTGATTTCATTGAAGAAGACACTAATTGGTAATTCAATATAAATACGATAAGTTAATTGGAAAATTTAACAATTCATACTCAATGGAATAAACTATGGTGAGTGGTTCAAAGAAAAGAAAAGACCCAAAGTCAATTGGTAGATTCATTGAAGAAAAGTTAACACTTACTCAAAGTGCGGCAAATGATCTTGAATATAAGTGATGCTAACTTATAAAGTGTTGGTAAATTAAGCCTGGTAATTTATGGGAATTGCTTGTAATTTGTAAACGGTAATTCAATATAAGAGTTCACAACTTACTAACAAGGTGAGGCAAAGCAATTTACTTCGTTATCAAATGGAATGCGAGAAGAGCCCGATTCACATGCACTTTCAGATTATTCGGATTTTAGGTACCGACCTCCCTCATCTAATGGGGGCACAAAAATTGGATTCAGATGCACTGAATTCACTTGAGAAATTTGTCACATTTCTTCGATCTCAGAATACGGAGTGATTCAATTGTCAGACGATAACACGATGCTTACCATAGCTTCTCTTAGTTTAAAATGGATCAACACTCGACGTTCATTCAATTGCAATTTCATTCACGAAAACCCACAAAAGAGCGAAAAAAAAAAGAAGCAGAAAATTTCTCGAAAAACTTGGATAAAACTTTACTGGGGACTCGCATCGAGTCCAGACAATATATTTTTTTCTCCAAGTATGGCACATCAGTTCTATGATCTATGTGCAATAGATATGAGAATATCTTATGATCACCTTCTTCCCCTCCACAGTCATGTAAGATTCTCTTCTGGTGATTAAGTACAGAATCTAACAAGGGACTTTGCGCTTGAATTGCCCTGATATATCTGGTGTGTTCCTACTCTTGAGGAGCTAGCTAGAATTACACGATTTGATGTCGTTTTTTCGACCTTTTCTTTCTACGGCTGTCGAACGCGAGAACTCGGGCCCCAGAAATCCCCGGTGTTGATTTTCCCCTTCGGAGGATTAGCGCAGCATACTGTTGGAAACCAAGCAATGAACACGGTTGTGCTCATAGCCCGGACGAGCGGTTTGCGTACTCCTGGACTAATGCTCCGAAAAGCGATGGCCGTTCGAGCAGCACCGATGGTCTATCGAATTCCTTTGCTCTTCCTGTCAAAGTAGAAGAAAACTTCTTTGTCAAAAAATGTATGCAAGTGAAGCAAATTACAGGGCATCTGCAACATCAGAACATAAAAAGAAAACAAGACATATAATCAATTATGCTGAGATATATATAGTGAACGGTGTTTCAAGGAGGTAATGAATGTCGCACCTGCATCGACGACTAGGACGCGATCGCAGTCCATGACGGTGGGGATTCTGTGAGCAATGCTGATAATCGTGCAGGTCACAAAGTCCTCCCGGATGATCCTTTGGATCATGGCGTCGGTTTGTGAATCGACCGAAGCAGTCGCCTCATCCATGAACAAGAGGCGGCTGCGCTTTAGCATCACCCTCCCTAAGCAGAGAAGCTGCCTTTGTCCCACACTCCAATTGTCTCCATTGTCAACCACTGCAAATTCCATGTAAATAGATAAATCTCCGGCTTTTAAGGAAGAAAAGCAAGATCTCAACATCACAATCTTCATCAATGACGGGTTTTGTACCTAAGGAATCGAGTTTATCAGGTTTGGAAGCGATCACATCCTTAAGCTGGCACCTCTCTAGGCTCTGACATTGACAAAACCCAAATGTAAATGGTAAGTCAGATTTGCAAGGATGCAAAAGAAAATGAGAAAAAAAGAAATACCACAGCTTCTCTAATGTGATCCGCGATGCACCAGAAGTGTAATACTTCGTGGCGAAGATGAAATATGGCATTTTCTTGTTATAGCAAACAGAAACATACCTTCCATATCTCTTCATCGGTGTACTGTCCGACTGGATCGATGTTGCTCCTCACAGTGCCCTCAAACAGGACGGGTTCTTGTGGTATGATCCCGAAGCGGGAGCGGAGATTGTGAAGTCCTAGAGTGCAAATGTCGATGCCGTCTATGATTATCTGCCCTTCTGTCGGCTCCACCAGCCTAAAGAAGACTTGAATGAGAGTGGACTTGCCGCTCCCAGTACGACCGACGATACCAATCTTCTGACCCCCCTGAATGCTAAGAGTAATGCCCTTGAGCACCAAAGGCGTGTTTGGACGATACCTAACCTGCTTGCAGATTGCAGATGATTATTACTTTACCATTCAGAAAAGATAAAAACAACCACCGCCGACAAATCAGAAGATCGACAAACACACCTAACTATATCTGTACTGAAATATCCATTTGAAAGGTACTCATCGGTCAAGTTACCTGCAAGTCTTTGAGATCAATATTTCCCTGAGAAGGCCAGTTTGGAGGAGGAAGGCGATCTTTGATTTCCCACGCAGCTTCCGAAGGAATGTTCGCGAATTGCTTTATCCTCTCAACAGAGACCATCCTGTTCTCCACGAAGCAACTCATATATATGGCCCAGAAGAGGACAGCATTGAGGGACAACCCATAGGAGAGAGATAAACCAACATTCTCTGTAGAATACCGAAGATGTCAGACAATAAAACCTAGAAGATGCATTAAGGGTCTGCTCGGAAAGCCTATAACAAACCCAACACATTATAGATGTCCATAACTTAGTTTCGATTTCAGTCGAATCTACTGCCTCGATGTATGCGTTAGAGTCATCAATAATATCAAAATTTTTAAACCAGATAGTGCCAAGACATTTAAAAGATACTCACTTAACAAATGGTGAAGTAAATTTGATATGTAGAGTTGATGTCACTTTGAGACTTTTGATCAACATAAGAGGGAACGCCTAGCTGATTTTGAGTGGCATGGAAAAAGAGACTTTTTGAAATACACAACATAACCAACGTTTTCATGCCAAATGGTTGGCGTTTGTGTGATCGCCTGTAACCTAAATTGTACCTGGTCTGATAATGTTGCTGGGTAACAAGACCATGAACAAAGCAGAAATGCAGAGGATGAAGCTTCCGATCAGTTCCAGACGGAAACCCAGCCACTCATTAGATCCGTTGTTGTGGAAATCCATCCGCAGATTTGCATTAACACGATTTACATTATCTTGACAGAAACTATCCTGCTTTCTGAAAGAGCGGATTGTCATGACACCAGCAATGCTTTCCGAGAAATGATGGATTACTGGAGCTTTGGTGATGGAGTCTAGGCGTGTCAGTTCACGAGATGATGAAAGATAGTATCCCTGTGAACAAGAAGCAACAAATTTTGTTAATGCAATCTTTACATAGAAGAGACCACTAAAACTATTGGCTCTCGTTTACAGTAGGCCAGGTTAAATTAGGCCAATCAAGTGGCTAGTTTGGTAAGCGATGAATGAACTTGAATGCTTATACTTCCCAGATTGAGTATTTTTTAAGTATTTGTGAAAAATTAGCAAACTACAAAGAAAAAATTCATACCCTGTACCAGAAATTGAGCCAGCCAAGTGGTATTATCAAGAAGATAGTCGGCCAAGCATATTGACACGTGATGATGAAGATACCGAGCACCGTGATATACATAGAAATGGCCATTCCCATGAGAAAGGGAATGAAGATGTCAACATTTGTCTGATCAGTCGATGCCTGCAGAGCAGAAAATGACAGCCATCACTAAGACACTCTTCGCATAAACCGTAATGTATAATTGAAAGACATACAGAACCTATTAGAGTCAGCCGATCCTTACCCTGGTTAAAATTCTTCCTGAAGGCGTGGTGTCAAAGAATGACATTGGGGCGTGCAAGATGCTAAGGAGTATTTGACTGAAGAAGATCTGTGCTGTCTTCAGCCCCAAAAGGGTAACAGAAAAGGCTCTTACCAGAATCACCACACAGGAAATACCAGCAATGATTGCATAGATGCGAATGAATAAAGAAGGGTTGAACGATGTAGCACGCTCTTCTGCAGTCTCATACGCGAGCCAATAATCTCCAGCCATTAAGGACGATTGCCATAAAAGTGAAAGCAGCACAACTACCACCACCCCCCACCATCCGAAGGCTTCAGTGCAGTACAACTTATACACGTGCAAGCTGACTCGACCGGTCTCTCTCTCCTCGTCTTTGATGAGCTTCGAACTTCCCTTAACGGACTTGACTTGGTCTAGAGCCTTGTTCTCGCTGTTGGCTTCCTCGCCATTAGACTGAGGCCTTTGCTGTTTCATTGGGGGATTCTCAATCTGCGAGTTGGTGTGTACATCCACGAGCTCCATGGAAGTTTCATGGGCTGCCACTAATGCTTTGAAATCCATGCCAGAGTTGAGCAACTCATCGTACTTTCCTGATTGCACTATCATCCCATCTCGCATGACCTATGAAAGAACACACCCCAATCAAGAAAATTAAGACATGTTTAAATGTTGTAAAGCTAAGGAAAATTAGTAAAGTGTGCTCACCAGTATGAGATCGACATTATGCAAAAAATCAACTTGGTGAGTAACAAGTAAAATGGTCTTGTCTTTAAGAGCTCCTCTAACACATTCCTGCATCAGAAACAGGCATCAATAGATGAGCATCCTAGTTCTAGTTATATTGGTGATATCATAATGATCAGACAAAGACAGAGGAAGTTAAATCATTGCGTTACCTTATATATTTCTGTCCCAGTGTGGGCATCCACAGCACTAAAGACATCATCGAGAAGATAGGTATCGCAATCCTGATAAACAGCTCTGGCTAGCTGAATTCGCTGCTTCTGGCCCCCACTGAGGTTGATGCCGCGCTCTCCAATCTCAGTCTGGTCTCCGAACTCCATCATTTCCAGGTCCTTCTCTAAGCAGCAGACTTTGATAACTTCCGCATACCTGTCTTGGTCCATAGGCAAACCAAATAGGATATTCTCTTGGATAGTCCCATTTTGGATCCATGATGTTTGAGCAACATAGGCACTTGTACCACATATCCTGACCTAGAAAGCCACAGATGTTACATTGACATTTGGTTTAAGTACTTACAACACTCTTGTCTTGGAATTCATAAAGCCGAAGCAACATAGTTTCACTAAAAAAGGTGACCAGTTATTGCTTTATCAGAAACCATACCTCCCCCGATATCTTGTGCATCTCACCAAGAACTGATGCCAGGAGAGATGACTTCCCGGATCCAACAGTCCCGACAATAGCGGTGAGCTGACCTTTCTTAATCTTCATACTTATATTTTTCAGTACTTCCTCTCCGTTTTCATCGTCCCAGCTAAACACTCCGTCCTTAACCTCCACCGCAACACCATCTCCACAGACATCCACTCTTTCCACGGAATTGTCCACTAACTCTTTACTCATCATGTACCGATCCAGCCTCCCCAAGGATATCATTGCCTGTGAGAGAGAGATCATCGATTGCGGGAAGGTCCTTATTGGCTCCTGCAAAATTTTAAATATTGTTGTGGTGGTGAAGACTGTAGCGGCATCAAGCTGAACTCCCAAGAAGATTGCGGTACCAAATGTGACAGTTGATATCAGCAATGGCGTGCTCCACATCACCACAATATTGCCGGACACCGAGTACATGAACTTGCTGAGCCAACTAAACTCCGATTCACGGAAACTTTGGATCCTCTTGTTGAAGTGTTCTTCCCACGCCTGAAACTTAATCACGCGCATGTGATTGAGCATCTCATTCGTTGCTTTCATCCTTGAGTCACGATTCTTCATCACATTATACTGAAATCTGTTGTTTCGACGAGTTCTGAACACAACAAACACGAGAACAGCGATGATTCCAACAACGGCCGCTATAACTGCTCCACCAAGGTAATTGTAGAGGAGCACCAAAGCAACACCGACTTGCAAAGGCATCAACCATATGGAATGTAACTGTAACATCATGTCCGAGAGTTGTTGGGTGTCGACTGCCATGTAGTTCACAATCTGCCCAACCCCATGAGATTGGCGAGCTGAGCACGATAATCTCAACCCTTTCCGGTAGAGTGAAGTAATAAGGGTCGACCTGATGAGCATTCCCAGCTTTTGCGAGTTGAAGTTGAACTGGTGGGTGGTCAAGACTTCGACAAACTTTGCGACAAGAAGGATCAATACGAGGTAATAACCTTCATAAGGGGAACTTCTTTTACCAGCAGTGAAATTGACAAATCCTTGGATGAGAATAGGCCCTGCAAACATAACGCACAGCCTAACAATTGCGAGTAAGGCCGTGAAGGCAATTTCTCTCCAAAAGCACCAAATCAATGTGGTTCTAACTGGGTGCTTTGATTTTTCGTGAGGCTTAGGCCAATTCATTTTGAACAGCTCCGACATTCTTTCTGCTCTGTGCTCAGGTGATAAGGAGGGAATTTCCTCGATTTTGAGAGGCGATTTGTACCCTTTACTCAGAATAGGATTCATCCAAAGCCAGAAGGCCTTGGACATGAATGAAGCCGATGCAAAGCTGGTCACATTAGATTTAGTCAAAAGTGGTTCATACTCTGCATCCATCTCTCCATCAGATTCTTGAGCCACCGCTATTCCAGTGGATCCTTTGATGGCAACAAGGAGAAGGACTATAGACAGAGGGAAAGACACCATGGAGACTATGTCATCCAACCTCAAATTCTCATTGGAGGCTCCTTCAACTGAGGCGAAACGAAGGACCCCGGAAGTAGCAAACAAACCGATAATGACGAAATTTGCCACCCAGTAAGCTCTAACTGACAGTGGACGAGTCTTGGCTTCAAACCTCTTCTCATGTATGATCATTATAGCAATAACTGCATGAGTAATGGCCTGAACCAACCAAAAGAGAGCATTCACCAGCTTCCATGGATACTCCACATCCTTGCTGAAGGCAACGATGCAGATGATGGTGTAAGAAAATGCTAAAAGGACGGTCACAATCAGAGAGAGCTTGAACCAAACACTAGTTCTGAGAAGAGCTCTTTGGTTTCGGATCAAGGGCTTATTGAAGTCAGGGATGGAGTGACCCCTTGAAGAGAATCTGGAGAACAGCTTGAGAAGAGAGAATACAAGGAGGGCGAATAGGAAGAGAACATTAATGGAAGAGAGCAGAGCTCTCTGAGGACATGGGGACAGGAAGATGAACTTCAGCCATTGAAGTATGATTGAAACATAGCCATTGTTCTCTGGGGATTCAATCTCTGAGGTTGAACAAGAGAGGGATGAAATCCAAGATCCAGAAGACATATTCACAGCCTTCAGGAAAAAAAGCCAGAAATCAAGTTCTCTGCTCAGTTGTCATCAATCTCTCAATCTCACTCCCTGAAGAAAAAGCAAAACAATCCATTTGAGAATATTAGTATGAATTCATGCAATGGCCAATAAAAAAAGGAAGAAGACCCACTACAGAAACAGAGAATTATTTAGAAGGAAGTGAATCATCAGTCCTAGAAGACCAAGAAACGAGGGAAAATTCAGTACCACCTTTCTGTTGAACAGACAAAAACAATTGTCGGCTCACTCAAATTTTGGGAATCTGACAGACTACTGGAGAAGCAGAGAATCAGAGAAGGCTTGAGAAACTGAGATATGCTATTGCTGTATAAGAGCTCAGCACCAGCATAAACCTTATATACGTTCACTAGCTCGAAAGGAGACGGGTAGTTTTGAAGATTAAATAGCTGCAACTTTCAGCTCCCAATCATCACGACTTGTCAACACTTGGAAGAGACCTTTACTTTAATCGCTTTATCACAGCATAATGATAAGAGGGTCGAACCATCGACACATAATTACAACCCGCTGGTGGATTATATCCTTCGGCGTGTCAGACCATGAACAGCAATACAGCAACAAAACAAGCAGAAGACAATGAGTAATACGAGTCGATAGAATAAAATAATGTAACCTCACCAATCAAGAAACAAAAAAGAGAATTCCGAAAGCAGGACTTGCCATGTGCTGACGATGTAACTACAAGTCCACACACACTGTTCAATCTTGGAAAAACATAGAAAAGGGTCTAAAGTTTTAAGGCATATATGTGGAGAGCGATAAGATGATCAGAGAAAAACAAAACGGGGGGGGGGGGAGGCGAATTCATTCGGCTTCAATGTGTATCGTACCTGGAGGAAGAGAAGGCCACGGCCTCCAAAACGACAAGAGCGCCGTGCGGGCGTCGGCTGAAACGACGGCGAGTGGTAGGGGGGTCCTCGGAATCCGCGCTTCAGGTCATGGGCCTGCAACTCCTGCTCGTCTCGTATGGCGTCAAACTACAGAAGAAGACACAGGAAAACGCAGAGAGAGAGAGAGAGAGAGAGAGAGGGAGGGAGAGCGGCAGGAGAATGAGTTGTGCATGGCGAGCAGACCACATTATATGAAGAAGACAGACTCGATTCACATTGTTGGTCTAACCGAAATCAATGAAATGGACGGTGTTGATTTTGCTGGACGCCATGGTCAAAGAGAGAGAGAGAGAGAGAGAGAGAGATCAAAACAAATTAACTCCCGTGTTGATCCACTAATATTATTTATATGGTAGAGGAAGAAGTATAGTGTGAAAAATGGGAAATTAATAAAGGAAAAGCTGGGTATTGCTTGCAATTTGTGATTTACCAAATAGCATATCTTGGTATGTTGACTACTTTGACCATATTTTGTAATAATTAAATTAAAAAAAGATTATAGTTCATCATCGCATATACCGAATATGGATAATCCTGAAATTTTGAATGAAGATCTTAAAATCAAAATTTACTTTTCACCGTCTTCACAATAGAGCGATACAAGATAAATTAATCAAAATAATTTACTCCGACATCACCTGTACAATTTTTCTATTTTTGAAATGTGAATCTGTTTCATAAACATATCGAAGATTTTCCCGAGCTGCATGGGTGGAAAAGAAGAAAGTCTGCACTGGCTGATCATGGGATTAGTGTGAAAAAGGAGAAACTAATTTAATTTTTCACCGAGATAAATCGAGTAAGAAATTAAAAAAAAGAAGAAGGAGAAGGAGAAATTCAACAAGGCAATAGTGTAGCGGTATTCGATTCGCACCTGAATTCATGTGTTGGCCAAAATTGGCGGGACGCCCATTAAGAGCGAACCTAAATCCCAAGTGCCGTTCCATGGCGTGGGTGCACTTTCTGGTTGGGCAGTGGACCCTTTTTCCGTGAAGTGATCGTCATTGCTTGCGGCTTGCCCATGTAGATGGTTAGGTTTCGTATGTTTTAATGTAGCGGTCCATTTTTAAGGTGTGTAAAGCGCTCACGACATTCCAATAAGATTATGGCATTCATATAGTATTTACAATTCAATCAACAAAATAAGCGCTGTCATTTTTATGGGAAATATTTGGTGAATTTCGCACGCTTACAGCACATCCACAGCCACAACATGTAACCCTCGCTACCAAAAAAGGTTATGGGTATCATCGCAATGGTTCCGAACAGTCGAAAACAGAACTTTTAATTTACCAACAGTCAACTCTAATCGCGTTTTGAGATGTAAAATCCTATGTTTAATCAAGAGACTTTTTGTGAATCTTTAGTGTCTGGTTATAAAGTAATCTCACCATAGAAAGAAAATCGAAACTTCTACAAGATTCTTTGTGGCATATCCATTTGCATTACAGTAACGATAAGCTTTATAGATGCGATTCTTATTTTTAAGTGCTGGTGCTCGCTTGTCCTGCATCTCTCAATTCCCTTTCAAGTTTTTCTTATCCAGACAGAGAATATAAAGAACACTTACGGAAAACTCTCACCTGTTAGGGGGTCCCCTTCTGATTTCTCTTGAGCCTCGTAACGACTTACTCAGGCCTGTATTCTGGTATTGTATATAGTCCACAAAGGTGTCTCTCTTTCTTTTCGGGGTGAGCATGCTGACGTGGCGGAACCTGGACCAAGCAGCGGCTGGAGTAGTTAGGGGCGACGGGGGAATAACGTGCGGAGATGCGCGTCGCTGTTCGTGGTCAAACTGGGGCTGCGAATTTGCAATTTGGGTACTCAAGCGGAAGGATGCCGGGGCTTGTCGTGGCGTGCATCAATGCTTGGTGGTGGAGGCTTGACTGACTATTCGGGCTGCTCTGCGAATATTCTTCTCTGGTTTGAACATGGATTAACCCTCCGAATTTTAAATCCACAAAACTTTTGAAAAATATATATATTAAGCAAAATGAATTTTGAGCCCACGTGACTAGAGGCTGACGCACACTTACTAAATACTAACACCATTCTTCGGGCACGACCCCAGATCGAATCTCGACGAGAGTAGTAAGTGGCGAATTGAGTATGTAGTAGCCTCGGCGTTGCGCACGCACAAAAAATGAGAGTTGGAATCCTCTAATTTTAAGAGAAGATGAGGTGACTGGACTAGCTTCTCGTTAGTGGTGATCAGTCGACGGGTCAGCCCGTCCACGCTCGAGCGTTAAATGAACCAATTTGAGTGAAAGTCTTACACCAGAAAGCCCTCGATACAAAATCCTTTTCAAATTTTTACAATACGGGTGGATAGGGGCAATCTGATTCGAGCCCGCCCAACAATCACCTATATTATGAACGCGTTTCAACAATGCATATAATTCTAAGTTTTCATCACATCAATTTGAGGACACACCTCGATCACTCAGTTAATCACTTTGACTAAACTAGAAAGTTTTTTTTTTCATCGTCTCCTTGCGGATTTTTTTATAAAAGGGAAATTTGATATTATTGAATCTTATTGAGTGTGATATTGACCCACATCAGCTAATAATCGAAGCACGTAAATTTTCAGACCGCGAGAATTGCGTAACTTCATCAATCAACACACAGAGGAGGAATAAACAAACATGACTCCAAGTTACTCTTGAGAGGTGACCCTCGAGAGCTCACAATAGGGGGATGTGATCTAACTACAAGTCTACAAGCAATTAATTTTGGCAAAGAAGAAACAATTTTGCTTATCGAAATTTTATTAAATATTCTTTTTATATCTAGTAAATGGTTGACCATGAGAATTTGGAATCGACGCGCCTAGAGGCGGACGCAGAGTTTTAAATCAAGAGGTGCAGGGGCACGAGATGCGTGCAATCCGATTGCGCACGCGAAAGGAGAGTGCTAGAGTGCTCAATTGACTATAGTCAACTTGGGATTGCTTGCATAATAAAGAAAAGAGAATTGAAATTCTTTTTTTAAGAGAATAAGGGCGGTGTGTGAATTAAATTTTACTACTTTCTTTTAAGTTAATTTAAATTTTGCGACGCCTCTTCCTTTTTTTTCAAGCTTGGAGTACTTGAGACTTTCACCGGGGAAGTCACAAGGAGAACACTCATCTTGATGTGAAAGTCGTGGCTTTCCCATAACAATTAGAGATGAGTTTAAAAGAAGATGAGCTATCCCCTTTACCATATAAATTTCGACACATAGATTCGCACGTAATTTTTTTCATAATTTTATGAAGTTTGAGTAATATTTTAAATTTTAACGATAAGGCGAATGAATGTCTTTTATATACGCACCCTAAATTGATTGGATTAACTTCTTAACACATCAATTAGAAAACGCATCTCAATCGTTTATTTATCAATTTGACTAAGTCATTTGACACTGTTTGAGAATCTGACCTACTTTTATAGAGTGCGATATCGACACTCCTTAGCAAATTCCTGGAGCACATAACTTTTGAACTCCTAAGATGTGCTTATCTAACTTTGCGAATACACACCTCGAGGAGGAATTAAAAATAACACACACACACAAAATCCTCCGAGTTACTCCTAAGAGGTGAATGTCTGGTTATCTAACTAAATATATTTATCTGACAAAAAAAAACTAAATACATTTAATTTGGCAAAAAAGAAAAAAACCAATTTTGCTTGTCCGAAATTCAACAAAAAAAACAAATAAATTGGGTGACTTGCCTTGACATAATCAGTAGAGCTGGAGAAGATCCTTGGCCACCACGTCTCTCCAAATAAGTCAGCGAAAAGACATGGCGAATTTCTTTAATACTTTGACCAAACTAATTATCAATAATTACAAGGAGAGGACGACAGGTTCTTCTCTTTTCGTAATATAATTAAACCGGGACTATTTAATTTCAATTTTTGTTAACTATCGCAATAGAGAACTAGTGGTAAGGGCCCACCTCCGCTCTTGTGAACATACATACGACCGTACCTTTGAATTGTATGTCCAATAAAACAAAAGATTCGAATTGTATGCAAGTGTCTTCGACGGAGAAATGGTCTAATTAACCCTAGACTTATTGTACAGATGTCAAATCAATTTTAAATTTATTAATTTTGTTAATTTAGATTTAAACTTTCATGCGAAATTCAAATGTCAATGTAGCCATTTCGATTAATTTTTGTCAGAAATCGCTAACATGGAGATTTGCCACGTAAGATGGCCAGCGATGATTGGACCGCCATGTCAGTGATATCTGATAAAAATTGGCCGAAAGACTATATTGGAATTTCGCGCAAAACATTTTGAAACTAATTGATAAAATTAAAAAAGTTAGAGTCGAATTGACATCCATTTAATAGATTTAAGGTTGATTACGTGATTTTCCACGTCTTCGATCTGACGAGTGGCTTAGCATGCTGTTCTTTTCCTTCTGGCTACGGACAATGACAACCCTTTCATTTCTTTCTCCCCAAGCAAAAATTTCAGGGGCAGAAAGATAGTGAAGTTGCCTGGAATTGTCTTGTGAAAAACGATCGTTACATCATTTCGCATGCCCATCGAGAGAGAGACAAAGACCCGCGAGCCTACATTTTCTTGGCCAGGTTCAATGGCGAGATGAATTTTCTCGGAATCTTCTTTTCGCTTTATTTTACGTATTTTCCCCCAATAATATAATTATAGACTTTCTTCCACGAGCGTTGAATTCGCTCACTTGCGTTTCGTCGTTTTATTAATTTTCCCAAAGGAGACATGCTCTAACACTTTAATATATTTATTTATTTATTTTGGTTGGGCTAATGAAAGTTTTGTAGCAATTTAAGGGCGTGCCTAAATATGGGTTCGATTTTTGCTCGTTCTAAATTTCGTGGCGAACGCATTTTGACTTTGTTTTTAATTGCTCAAACTATTTGAAACGTAATAATATATAAATTTCGACACGTAAATTCACAAATGAATATGTGTGTTGTAAATTTGTAATTTGAATAGTATTTTGAATTTTAGCGGGAAAACAAAAGGATGACTTTTGCCTTTTAATTAAAATGTGCAAACAAACAGGCCATGAGTTTCTAAAAAATATATGCGGGCATCATGACTAAGAAGCAATGAGAACACACATAGGATTTCCTATGAAATCGAGAAGCGGCTGAACACCTTTTTTTTTTTCCGGGGATATGTGCACTATAAGTTTTAAAACTTGTCACGAAAGTGTAATTGAGTCCTAAAAATTGTAAAAAGTGCAATCAAGTCCTAAAACTTATCAAATTGATTCAATCGAGTCCTTCTATTAACTCTGTCCAACTTGGCTAACGAAAAATGCTGACATGCCATTTTTTTTTTTAATATTTCCTCTTTCCTATGTGGCGATGAAGTGGCTAAAACGATGCCATTTTGGTTTATATCTAATTTTTTTAAAAAATAAGCTAAAATTTAAATCATAAAAAGGGGAAGTTCAAAACCATGTGGCGAGGGCTAGATTTAGACCAAAAGAATGTCGTTTTAGCCACGTCATTGCCACATTATAGAAGAAAAATTATAAAAAAAAAAATGTCACGTCAACATTTTCCGTTAGCCAAATTAGACAGAGTTAATGAAATTAATCAATTGAATCAATTTGACATGTTTTAGGATTTGATTGCACTTTTTATAAGTTTAGGACTCAATCGCACTTTCATAACAAGTTTTAAAACTTCCAGTGAACACATTTCCTTTTTTTTGTTTATCGCATCAAGTGATGTCTTGATCGGTTTTTTTGCACCTCAACCAGTCCACATTCTTAGGCGAGGGTGCACTTCCCTACATCGACTTGGTGCATTCACAATTTAATTTCTAGAGTGCTTTGATTAAGACTCAAATTCATATGAATTTTATATGAATTTTATGTGTATGTCGGCCTCGGCTGAGAAAATTTTATATGAATTTAGTTCACGAGCGAGATGTAATGGATAGAACAAATCACAATATAGAAACGGCACGAAACTTATGTCTTTAGCAGGACTCGACGTAGCTCTCACAAACCTTTGAATTGTATTATATGGCCACCGTTTAAATTTTCTTTTCAATTTTCATCTACTACAATTCTTTGTATCAAAATGAAATACATATGACGCAAATACGACGGGTCACAATTGAGAGCTTGCTATCTCGGAGGACGATAAAAGTGCTCATTGCAATTGAGATATTGCAATTGAGATATGGTGGACAAAACAATCACAATTTAAAAGCAACGTTGAAATTTGTTGGTCCCACAAATTTTCACAATCCGATTGTTTGGGCTAATAATTTGGATTGTATTACACGGCGCACGTTTTAGTGAGCTTTCCAAGGGAGTAGAAGAAGATAGGGGCTACTTTTGTTTTTCTTTGGTTTCTTACTTTTCCTAGCCAAGTGTAGCACGTGATTGAATTTTGGTTCCTTCTGTTCAATACGATTAATTTTTAATTTTTATTTTTGGTAATTATCTTTAATTCATTTTTTATTTATTATTTCTGGTGCGATCTCAATGTAACAGTTTCAGGTCACGAACCTTTTGCCATTTTGTGCGTGGCCGCGAGCAGAATAAGAATCGTTTACGTGATCCAACGGCTCAAACACGACACTGCTGTCTCCACTTCCATCAATCAAGTGACAGCAATGGTGAGTGAAGTCACTTTATAATTACAGTCTCGCTAGAAAAAATTATCAAATAATTTCTAAATTTATTGCAATTATACTAATTCATTCATAAATCTTTCAATTTAGAAAATTTAATTTTAAAATTTTTAAAAATTGCCAATTAATTTTGCATAGTAGGTTGCTAGAATTAATTAAAGAATAATATTGAATATTTTCATATAGTCAAGGACTACACTTAATATGTACCAAAAGTCCAAAAATCATATCGAACAAATTAAAAGTTTAGGATTAATGACCATTTGTGTCATTATCTCTTCTTTTTATGACGAGGAAGCTCTCTTAGCTGGGCTTTTTGAAATATCGCACTAACCTAATATAGTATGAATATTGAATTACTTGTGTACGGTGGCGTGGGTCTTCGTAGAAAATTTAAGTTTAAAAAATGTTTTCGAAAAGTAAGAAAAAGGCTAATAGAATAGAATAACTTCTAAGATTCTTTTACACAGAACTGACCTACCTGACCGGCCTACTACCAAACTCTACCAGTAAAATAGATTATTTCCATAAATGTCCATAGCTTTCTGGCCTAAAAAAAAACAAATCGAATGTCTATAACTCAAGCAAAATATCATTTTGAACATTTCCATCGTAGAAATTAGAAAACCATTAGCACGTACAGCTCCGCGTGATAGACAACATATAGACGTCACACATGACGTCAAGATTACATTATTAGCGATTATGACGGGAGATATGACGTAATATATGCAGATCCCGGTTTTGTCTTTGACCACATAAAAGAAGTGCGAACAACGTCCGGTGTTGTTATTCAAGTCTTTCGTTGCGTTGCTCTTTCGTTCGAAACGACGAATCTTTGCATGCACTCGCATGTGAAGAGGGACCAGTCCGCGAAGCCCTTGCTGTCGTCGGACGAGACAACGCAGAAGAGCAAAATGCGAGACCTAACAAAACGTCCTCATCCCCACGTCGTTTTCGCCGGTGGCCCGACCCGTTCGATTCCCGTCACAAGCTTTGCAATCGCACGGTCCCCTCCCGCTCGCTCGCTCGCTCGGGATCAAATATAAGTGAATCTGAATTCGTTTGCGATCGAGGGGCTTGCCTTCGCCGGTTGAATTGTGTTTATCCACATGCATATGTGCATGCAGTGTCGTGGAGCTCATTACGAATCTTGTTGCTTCACGTTCTTATATTCTTAATGTACATACATCAGTTTACTAATATGTATAGTGTTGTGCAAGACCATCCAAACCAATATGACTATCTAGTGTCAGTGCCTGCATACCCAACCTCTCTAATTGGTACAGTACGTTTTTTTTACCCTGTTCCCAGCAATAACCTCTAGTTGTTTCACATTCAGGTGATCCCGAGGTCTGGACGAAGACCTGAATGTAGTCTTTTAAGGATTTGCTAAAGTCCACATCAGTGTACTTATATGTGTAGTGTCGTGCAAGACCATCCACACCTAGTATTTGATATGTATCGTCTTTGTGCCGCCACCACCACAACTCCTTCCTCCTCTCTCATACAAATCCACGATGGTCGATCATTCGAATCTGAGATTGACCACTAGGGTCGACCATCTCATATTGAGGTCGAGGTCGAGATCGAGAGAGAGAGAGATTGGCAAACGAAACTTTTTTGCTAATTTAACATTTTCTGATTTACTTCATTATTTGTTTACCTTTGGTTTTGACTTGTTTTGATAATGAGTCAGCATATTCCCACATCATACATAGCATGGAAATAGAGATGCTAGATCTAGCAATAAGAAGAATCAAAGTTGCTTTTTAAGTATTTGTTGGGAGCGTACAGTAAAAACCCAATACCTTCAATCAGGAGATAGCCAAGATGGAGCTCAAATTCGAGCCCATCAACATATCCAGTTAGATCTATATTAACTCAAAAGGTTAAGCTAACAAGTTATGGGTCAATTATGATATATTAACTAACGACCAACTGCCCGAAAATCGAGTTGGCCACCAAGGTTCTGTTTGGCAACGATTCTAATTCTCTGATTCTGTTTCCCGAAACAGTTTTGGAGCAAAAACCTGTTTGGTAAAAAAAATGATTCTAATCCAAAAAATCTCTATATCTATTCTCGAAATCAGTTTTGGAACAGAAACAAAAATAAAAAAAAGTCGATTTTTTGTTCCAAAATCATTTTTAAGAAACAAGGGAAAAATATTTAAAAAAATCCTAAACATATTGCACTTTTGCTAATTCAATCCTTTTGGCCGGTCGACGCTGATGTGGACAAATTTTAATAATATTTAATATTTAATATTTTTTGATTTTTTTTTATTCTCTTTTATTTTTTATTCTCTTCTTTCTTCTTGCTTCTCTTCATTCGCATGAGGAGGCAACTAAGATAAACTTGGTGATGATAGGTATTTGAGAATACATATACTATTTTTGTCAACATTCTCCCTATGTGCCAATGGTGCAGAAGAAGAAAAGCCATTAATTTTCCCCACTAAAGTCTTCAAAATCATGTACTCAATTAGATTTTAATCTATCAAATTTATATGACTCATTTAAGTTGATTAAATAAACTAATTATGGACTATGCATGATCTGAGACCAAGACATATTCATTTATAGGTTGACTTTATAGTGACAAGACGTAATTATTTGACTTAAATGAAAAAAAAATTAGGAAGTGCAATTGATCTCGAGAATAGAAATTATGTGCAGTTACCAAACACGTTCTAATTCTCTAGAACTTGTCCAAGAATCAGAATCAGAAAGAATCACTTTTGAATAAAATTGATTTTTTAAATCAGAATCGTTACCAAACTGACCTCAATTAACCATCAGCTCCAATACCAACATCTCCAATGCACATCTTCATCCTTGGTCTCTTTCTTCGAATCGAACCATGAAGACTACTATTGAGACCATGTTATTACACCATAACGACTAGCTGCCTGGAAACCAAGTGGGTCACCAATCAACCATAAGCTCTTATACTAATTGTTGGGAGTGCGCAGTGAAAACCCAATACCTTGAATAAGGGATATCATTAAGAGGGAGTTCAAGTTTGAGCTAGTCAACATATCCAATTGGATTCATATTCATTAAAAAACTTAAGCCAATTTTTTACCGGTCAACTAGGATATATTAGCTATTTCACACGATGCAGAACTTTCTAACGCAACTCACACGTCCGTCTCAACAATCTCCCAATCTCAACAATCCTCGTCATAATTAGCTAAATACAACATCAAAATACACACGTACTTATCTAAAACTAAAATGGATAAAAACCTAAAGGGGAGATCAATATATAATTTAACATTATTTTTGTACGCGAGTACACACGGTGCTTGTTCCCGAAACAAATAATTAGAAGAACAATACTTTGGGTCTTATCATCAAATCAAGTTCAATTATCATATCCATCGAGTCTGCTTAGACCACGATCAGACAAGTTGCTGCCCAGTTCGATGAAGCATTTGGGCTTTCATCCTCTTTGGGTTTTCACGATCTCCTTTGCCTACCCAAAAGGCCCACCCACATCCAATCCTTTTTCCTCCCCCAATCTTAAAGGAAAAATCCCGGGCACATTCGCGACGACCCGCCAAAATTGATATACCAATTGATGAGACGAATTCTTATCGGATGTTCATGATGGCCCGCTTCTATGATTATGAGCATCCACATGATTTTTTCATTGATCTTATGCTAGAGCTAAGCAATTAGAAATGAAAGAATGGTGCTTAAAAGAAGGAGATATCGCGAATAAATGGCGAGCTTGGCTTTTCGAGAGGCGTCTAGCCACCGCAACGAATATTTTTTCCTTTTATTTCTTTATGATTTGTAAATTAAAATATTAGAAGTAATACAGATTTGACCCAATTAATTAATTTTTTGCTTAGAGAAAAGCATCGCGATGAATTTTAGTGCTGATCTTCCAAGCAAATCGAAAGGTGAGGCTACTTACTTCAAGGCCCAGAGCTAGCGGGCCCACGAAGGGCCCAAACACCGGTGCCACGTATGACGACCTAGAGCATGCTGCTTCTCCTGGAAAAATGAGTCGCGGCTGATATAGACCGTCGATTTCGATGGGACGGCACGGAGACCGTCCACCAAGCCCAGTGCGTTTGAGAAAGTACTAGAAGTTTGCGTGCAATGCATAAAAGCGCCGAGCGGAGAGACAGAGAGAGAAAGAGAGAGAGAGAGAGGGAGTGACGACGCTTGCGCTTCATATCGCTGCTCTAGGGTTTTTTCCGATAGATTTTCCGCTTTCCATTTCGGGTCAACCATGAGGTAAGCTTCGTCTCTCTCCCGAGCTTCCTTGGCATTTCCTTCTTAGTAGTTCAGTTAATAGTACGCCTCTGTAGATTCTTCGGCTGTAGCTCTAGCTCGAAACGCGTCGCGCGATTCGGCTTCCGTGTGATTCGTGGCCTGTTGCTCTTTCTGAGCGGTGATTGGAGCGTCCGGTTCTGTCTGCCTTTTGATTGTCGTTCGTTGGGTTTGGTTATGGATTGAGCTGAAGCGAGGGGAAAAGTAATTAGGGCTTCTTGACTAAACGTGTTGTCTCTTGCGAAAGAAAAGGTTGTGATATGGAATTCTTGGTAGGCAGTTGTATTTGGTAAAATGGTGATTAATTTGCGCGGAAGCAGTAGTTTGTTTTGAAAACAAGGTTGTGTTTCCCTTTTTCTTTTTTTCCTTTTGAAAACTTAGCAATGAAATGGGTCGGCAGTTTGTACTTGGTAAAATGGGAAATGTGATTACTTTGCTCTGAAGCAGTAGATTTTCCTGAGGGAGGGGTCCTGCTTCTGGATGTGTGCGCTGATTTGGGTGGATCGTGTGAGAAGACTGCTGAGATTTTTCCCCGCCAGAGTTTGTGGTTATAGGTCCCTTAAGTGAGCCACTGTAGTGTTTTCCTTTAGCTTGCTTTGTATATGGACCTCTTTGGCGTAATCGAATCCACCTGTTGGGGAGTCATTTGCTTATACCATACAGCTTCGGGAATTGGGTTAACTCCATTTTGTTGGGATCTGTATACCGTGCACGAGTTTTTGAAATTTGTTGTTTTCCCTTTTCTTTGATTGACCTCTTCTTATAGTTAGTTAAAACCTCGCAGTCGGCATCCAGAATTGAAGTGGGCACAGAGGAAAGACAAGGTCTTCCTTACGGTGCTTCTGCCAGATGCAAAAGATGCGAAGGTCAATCTTGAGCCAGATGGCATTTTCACCTTTACCGCCAAGGCTGGAGCTGAAAACCATCCTTATGAGCTGAAACTGGAGCTTTTTGATAAGGTTAATGTGGAGGTAAGGAGGCCTTAAGGCCAATTATAATGCACTTTCCGTTATATACCTGGCCTATCTTCCTATGCATCTGTTCAGCATTTCATTCAAATGTGGCCATGATCTGGATGCTGCTTTAAGATCAACCTTTTGATGGCTGCCATATTAAGCTGATTTAGTGCGCTGCAATCTTCTTTGTCATTGTCGGTTGACGGACATCGCTGCTTAATACCCGAGTGATTAAAACTCTCTCTGTTTCGCGTGCTCTTGTTTGTTGCTATACTGGAAGCTTCCTCGATTAGTTTAGAAGGTGAATTGTGCATGAACTGTCAGGGATTGGGACGCCAAGCTATGAAATAATGTTATTATTGCTGCTTATGTGCTATTCTTTCAATCTTGTTATCTAGGAGAGTAAAATCAATATTGGAGTTAGGAACATCTTCTGCATATTGGAGAAGGCAGAGAAAGAATGGTGGAAAAAGCTATTGCGAGGAGATGGCAAGCTGCCTCACTATGTCAAAGTAGATTGGGACAAATGGGTGGATGAAGATGAAGACACTGGTATAATGTTGTAGATGCTTTGTTTCCTTATGTAAGATGGGTTTAAGTCAGTAAATACTGATGTTTCAACTGTTTCTGAATATAGGTGCGGGTGACTTGGATCTCGGTGGCATGGACTTCTCCGTAGGGTGTTTTTGACCTTTTCATTTTTGTGTGGTAGATCTTGATTGATTTTTGTTTCCTACTAATAAATGCCAAATGCAATTTTCAGAAATTTGGCGGAATGGGAATGGGTGATGGAATGGGAATGGGAATGGGAATGGGTGATGGAATGGGAATGGGAATGGGTGATGGAATGGGAATGGGAATGGGAATGGGTATGGGAATGGGTGATGGAATGGGAATGGGAATGGGAATGGGAATGGGTGATGACATGCCCGAGGACTTTGAAGATAGTGATGATGAAGGTAATGACATTCCCTTTTACAGACATAGAATTGCATTTCTTTTATTGTTGATTTGTTTGAATGATGACTAGGTGCATACAGGAAGAATTGTTTGACCCTGTTCTTCACATATGCGATTTCTGCCATGTCAATCAATGATGTTTACAGAGACATTTCTGGTCATTTTCATGTAAAATTTCTCTGTTGGCTGCTTTTTTACTCAAGGTTGAATTTTTGTGTGGTTCTTCCCTTATTTAGAAGTTGCAAAGCCGGGCGAGTCAAGTGCTGGTGAGGCGGCAGCAGCTGGAACACAAGGAGAAGAAGCAGGGAAGAAGGGAGTCACTGAGGCCAGTACATGATTTCCATAGTAGCTAGGAATGTCATGGTGTTACAATCGCTAGTGTAATGGTTTCCGGATGATTTTTCCAGTATCTACTGGTGGGTTGATGTCTGTTTTTTACCTCACATAAGTCATGATGTTAAGCTATATTTGGCAAGTAGCGGCACCTCATAGATAAAATGTTTGATGAGATGTTTGACAATGTATTTGATTGCGACTTGATGGTTCATATGATTTTCCCTTCTCTGCCCTATGGAACATTTGGACTCTGGTCTCTATATTGACATACTACTTCTATTACAGTTTAGGGTTCTTTACGGTTTACGCCGAAAAAGAAGAACGGCCTATATTCTCTTATTTCACGTGGGGTGCCAACGTCAAGCAATATCATGGTGGAGAATGGAGAAATTTTCATGTCATAGGCAGATGCTTTGGGATTTTGGTGCCCATAACGCCGTATTGAGTCGGTTCGATTACATTCCATAATATATGGGATCATTGTAGCATGTTGGTTGCTTTTCAGAGTTCCGCCAGCTTATTTTGTGAGCATGTGAAAAAACAAGAATACAGTTGACGTGTCATTCGAGAATCCATTTTGCCATCCATATTCCCGTTGACAACGGTACAACAGCATTCCCTCTCAAGTTTGATAATCTCAAATATGATGGCCTGGCTCCGAATAAGTGATCTTGATATTTGGATAATACACGTAAATGAGCCGAAAAACATTCCGAAACACTTTACAAAGCAAAGAAGAGGAGCCTTTACAAATTTGGGATATGTGCACTATAAGTTTTAAAACTTATCGCGAAAGTATAATTGAGTTCTGAAACTTAAAAAAAAGTGCAATTAAGTTTTAAAAATTGTCAAATTGGTGCAATCTAATTCCGTCCAATCAGACTAACGGAAAATGCTAATATGGCTTTTTTTTTATACATATATTTTATGTGGATTTTTAATATAAAATCTATTTAAATTAAATATAACAAAACAAGCTAAATAATAACAATAATTTTAAAAAAAGAAAAAGAAGAAGGGGGTGGGGGGAAAACCAGCGGCGGTTGAGGCCTTCCCAACGATGGTGGGGTTCCCCCCCTTTTTTTTAATCTTTATTTTTTGATAAAATTTAAATAAAAAATATATTTAAAATCAAATTTGAAACAAAACGATGTTGTTTTGGCTATGTCATCGCCATGGAGGAGAGAAAATATAAAAAAAATGCCATGTCAATATTTTTCTTTAACCAAATTAGATGGAGTTAACGAAATGATTCAAATAAACAAATTTGACAAGTTTTAGGACGGGATTGTACTTTTTGCAAGTTTTAAGACTCAATTGCACTTTCATGACTAGTTTTAAAACTTCCAGTAAACAAATCCCTTAAAACTTTTACGGTAAAAGACACAAAAAATCCTAAATTATGTCTACCGTAACACATTTACTATAATTTTTTTTTGTGACACAAAAAACCTAAAAAATGTACCTATGGAAACCGAAAACCCCATACTTGTATTCGTGTGACACATTTATTTAAAAAAATTGGTGTTACAAAAAAGTTTAGGGTAAATGTGTTATACTGGTATAAATTTAGGATTTTTTGTATCACAAAAAAAATTCAGGATAAATATGTCACGGTAAGTAAAGTTTGATTTTTTCGTGGCTTTTTTCCAAATTTTCAGTAAGAATAGTGAGAGGGATCCAGGATCCAAGAGAGAAATGGCCGTCAACCGAGAATCCGAGGACAATAGTTGTGCGACCGAAATCAAAATCTTTTTTTTTTTTTTCGAAAAAGAAAAAGAGATAGCCGTTGAGATCTCAACGGCTAGTCCACGGCCAGCACTCTCTCTCACGAATTGAAATCGAAACACTCACTCACTCCCGATCCTGATCCCAATTGATAAAAGCAAACGCTCTCCATCACCTGAGCCTTCCCATCGCCTCAAGTCTCTCTCTCTCTCTTCTCTCTCACAGCTGTCTCAGGTCTCTCCAAATCTTCTTCGAGTTGAGAAAAGGTAAGAATTGCTTCGCAAGTTCTCACAAATTGAGTTAAAAGTTTTCTCTTTTCGACTGCACGCGATCCTTTTTCTTGAAGAAAATTCAGAAACAAACGAAACCCACTTGGCTAAAATTGGGAACAAATCACACTCCAATTCGCATGAAGCTACTTGCGAGTTGCGCTTGGGTAGCTTCTCTTCACGTTTTGCTCCTAAATTCCTAAATCAGCTTCTTTTCTCTCAAAACTCAGAGGCAGAGAGCGCATTCGTTTGATTTTTTTGTTCTTCTTCCGAAGAATCGAAGTTTTGAGTGTCGTGAGAAGCTAATTTCAAGTGGGTTTTGTTTCTGCAGATGAACGACTTGATGACAAAATCCTTCATGAGCTATGTTGACTTGAAGAAGGAGGCCATGAAAGACCTCGAGGCCGGCCCGGACTACGACCTCGAGATGTCGGCGTCGACGACCCAGATGGACACCAACATGGGGCTCTTCCTGGAAGAGGCGGAGAAGGTGAAGCAAGAGATGGGCCAGATCCGCGAGGTCCTGTGCCGGCTCCAGGAATTGAACGAAGAGAGCAAGACCCTCCACAAGTCCGAGGCGCTCAAGTCCCTCAGGAGCCGGATCAACTCGGACATCATGGCGGTCCTGAAGAAAGCAAGGACGATACGGTCGCAGCTGGAGGAGATGGACCGTGCGAACGTGGCGAACAAGAGGCTCTCAGGATGCAAGGAAGGGACCACCGTGTACCGGACCCGAGTGGCGGTGACCAATGGGCTGAGGAAGAAGCTGAAGGAGCTGATGATGGAGTTCCAGGGGCTGAGGCAGAGGATGATGACCGAGTACAAGGACACTGTGGGCAGGCGGTATTATACTGTGACAGGGGAGTACCCAGATGAGGAGGTCATTGAGAAGATCATTTCTAATGGTAAGTCAGTTCAGTCCAGGTTTTCGGGTTTGATCTGAGTTCATGTTTGCGTGGTGTTGGTTTAGGATTTTGAGTCTTATTCAGTTGATACAGTGGAAAAGCCTTGTCATGTGCTATATAGCTGATCCTAACATACTTTTGCTGCCAATTTGAATGGGGGTGAGGAATTCATGTGATTTGGTTTGGCGAAGCAAGCTGACGGAATCCTCTTTAAACCAGACGATCCAAATAATAACTTCCTGCTACTGCTACTATGTGTTCATCTTGCGTTTTGGTTATACAGTTTCGCAGAAGGATTTTGGCCGTTTGACTTGGTTTGGGATCAAATCAAAATAAGTTTTTTTTTTGGGGGTTTTTAACTAAAATCTTGTTTGTTAACACTAGGTCGAATTAGTGGGTTTGATGTTGTTTCCCTAATAGTATAGGCCTCCTTAACATTGGATGAAGGACTTCTCGTGAATGACTTGATTTATTGGATAAGGTCGATCCTCTGCAATTAGTCCGGTTGCTGGCTTTGCTGGGGCCATTGTTCACCCGTTTAGTTTTCACTTCATCCCACCCTACTGAGTTTTTGCATTCAATCTTCTCAAACTATGGTTAATTGTTTGCTGCATCAGGAGGCGAGGAGTTTCTTGGCAGGGCGGTACAAGAGCACGGGAGGGGCAAGGTAGTGGAGACGGTGGTGGAGATCCAGGACCGCTACGATGCGGCCAAGGAGGTGGAGAAGAGCCTGCTGGAGCTGCACCAGGTCTTCCTGGACATGGCGGTGATGGTGGAGGCACAAGGTGAGAAGATGGATGACATCGAGCACCACGTGATGAACGCTGCACACTACGTCAAGGATGGCACCAAGGACCTGAAGACCGCGAAGCAGTACCAGAGGAGCAACCGGAAGTGGATGTGTATTGCACTGATACTTCTGCTGGTGATCATCCTGGTGATCGTGATTCCAATCGCCACCAGCTTCAGCCATTCTTGAAGTGCTGTTGTCCTTGGAGTTGTGGAGGATCTAATGCCCCGTGAATCCGTCTTCTGCCATTCTCGAAGCGTGCGACTGCTGTTAGAGTCTGGAGGATCTAATGCCCCGTGATCCGTCTTCTGCTTGTATTTTTTCTCTTCTCGTGAGATCCTAAAGATTGAAGTGATTTGATGTGGCAGAGAGAAGTTGGTCCTTTCCGGTTGGGACTAATGGAAGCGTCCTTTGTATTGTGTAAATTCATTCATTCTTTGTGATATGGCAATTACAGGGGAACCAACCAAATGTTCCACTCCTAGCAGCTTGGGAGAGAAATAGTCTGGCACACTTGCACTTATGAAGTGGCTTCGCTCGCGTCGTTCCGACTTCCGAGCAAGATAGATCTTCTTGCTTCCGATCTGTCCTTTCCGATGAAGACGCGATCGCGACATACCCGCTTCGGAACCCCAATTTTCAAAGGACGGGTTTCTTCACCGTGCTCATTTTACTTCATAGGCTCTGCAGTGCCGAACGTGTAATGCACCAGTGGAGAAACTTTGCAATGAGCACAACAGAAGCTAATATCCAAGAATACAAAGGGCATAACACATGCATATTTTAATTTCAGGGAAAAAGAGTAATATTACATAAAATAAAGTTCATAAATATGTTGCGGAAATCTTTTAATTGTTCACCATATCACCAATGTCAATTTCAGAAGAAAAGGAGTAATAAAATAAAATGCAGCCATTCATTACAAAAAGATTTTTTTTTTTATACTATGGGAAAAAGGATAATATTTTAATCCACAGTGTGGGACCCAGCACAGTATCCAATGCCCCTGCAAAACCCTAAAACCCTAAATCCAGCTCCTCCTCCCTGAAACTAGCAGCTGAACGGAGCTCGGAGAGAGCAAAGATGGAAGAAGCCATGGATATGGAAGTGGAAGGACGCTCTCCTTCCAGCTCAAACCCGAGCGGCTCTTCCTCCCGGAGGTTCGGGCTCAAGAACTCGATCCAGACGAACTTCGGCGACGACTACGTCTTCGAAATTACTCCCAAGTGCGTGTATCTTCTCGTTTGCCTGCTCAATTTCCTGTCCGATTCTCTCTGAAACCCGGAAACGATGGGAATGAAATTTATACGCAGATCGAGAAGTGTGTTAAGCTTTCGAATTTGCGAGTTGAAACGAGCAGCTAGCGGGTGTTGTGTTGGTTTCTCGTGAATCTAATTAGGTTTTAATTTATGCGTGGAAGGTTTGATTGGTCGCTAATGGGGGTCTCGCTGTCGTCGAACACGGTGAAGCTGTATTGCCCGACAACGGGTCAGTACTGTGGAGAGTGCAGGGGTCACTCCGAGACCATCAATGGCATTTCATTCTTGGGGCCGTCGAGTCCCCATGTCCTGCACTCTTGCTCGTCTGATGGCACCATCCGAGCTTGGGACACCAGGTCGTTTAAAGAGGTACTCATGTATGGAGTTAGTGCTGCTTGCGCGTTGTTATGAATGAGGACATTGCTAGAAGCCACTTACTTAGTGCTGTATTTTGTCCTAACTTTGGTAGTTTTGCGTAATTGAATGATGCAGGTTTCTTGCATAAGTGCCGGCCCATCACAGGAGATCTTCAGCTTTTCGTTTGGTGGTGCAAGCCACAGTCTTCTTTCTGCTGGATGTAAATCTCAGGTTCGTTTTGTTCTCTGCACATAATGGAGGCAATTTTGTTTCCGTCTTTTAAGATGACCTTTTACGACGGTTACTGCTCGTGTAAGTTTCTTCTGCTTGTGAAGGCTTCCTATTGGATCATGTTTATACTAAATATATGCTTGTGATGAATTTGGCCAACACTTGTGTGCTTCCCAACCTGACGTGCAAATGGATGGACTGATGGTTAATAGTTTGAGAATATAAAGTCGAATGTATTATGATTATCTTTAGTGGACTGATGATATTCCTGCTTCTATTGTATGTGTCACCAGATACTCTTTTGGGATTGGAGAAACAAAAGGCAGGTTGCTTGTTTAGAAGATTCCCACGTGGATGATGTTACCCAGGTATGTCCTTATGCACGCTCAGTATGTTCTTATGAGCAGAGTGAAAGAAGATTTGTTGACCAAATATAACCACAAAGCATTGGCTTGTCTTATCATTTTAGTTAATTACATCCTTGCTATTAACTTCACGCTTTTTATCATTTTTTATTAGGTTCACTTTGTCCCTCACCATCAAAATAAGCTTGTTTCAGCTTCAGTGGATGGGCTGATATGTATATTTGATACGGCTGGAGACATCAACGATGATGAGCATCTGGAAACGGTAGGTGCGGCTATTAAATCGTAGTATTTTAATAAACTTGGATGCTTTTTTGGGATTGATTTTCCTAAATGTTAGCAGCATAGGTTGCTTAAAATATGAAGCTAGGTGAAGATTGATTTGGTTGTCATTTGATGCCTGGGGTTGTAGAAAATGCAAATTTAAACGTAACCTCCACAAAAAAAAAAAAGATTGGCAGTGGATGCTTAGTGATCTTGGGTTTGAATTTTATTTGGTCTATAGCTTTTTGTTCTATATAATGTACTGAGTCATAAAATAGTGCCTGTTTTAACCCAATTGGAGGATAAAATAATCTTAGTGCATGGAATGAACATGTTGCTACTGGCTATGGTATGAATTAAGATTTCGATTTTTTGCTAGTGCTAAAGGAGTTAACTACTGTACTTAGATTTAGGTACTTCTTCCTAATTCCCTCTTTGTTAGTTGGCTATACTGTAATTCTGCTTTTAGTCATGTATAGAAGAAGGCCAAGAAAGGCATGATCTGTTTGCTGTTTATTCTCCTTTTGCACTGTTCTTGTGATTTTCATGCACTCCGAAGCACTCAATTCTCAGTGCCATCTACTTAAATGCTTGATCCAGAATGTTGTAGCCCAGTGCATTTTTTTACCAAGTTTATGTTTGTTTACTCATTTAGGTGATTAATGTGGGTACCTCAATCGGTAAAGTGGGGATATTTGGACAGACATTCGAAAAGCTCTGGTGTTTGACACATATTGAGACCTTAAGGTATCAATTTTCTTTTTAATAAACAGTGGCAGCTTTCAGTAGTCCTCTAAAAATGGTTTTGTTGCATTGTTAATTTAATTTTTTGGATAAGCTGAATCATACTATTCTATGTTGAGTTTGCTTCTATCTAATGAGGGTATAGGTATAGAAAAACAATAGACTAGGTATGAGTTAGAGCCAGTGAGATTAACTAGGCACATAGAATTCAAGTTTGAATTTCATAGACAAGATAGGAGTATAGTATATATCAACTTCTGGTAAGTAGGCTCCTAGAATGCAATAGCTTCAAAAAGACATCTTTTATTGTCAAATTTAATAAAAACTTATGGCAGACATTGTTTTGAGTCCTATAGTGATCATACATGTTGACTTGTCAATTGGATAAGCTGTTCTGTATGTTAACTTTGAATGTTGCCTCTATAGTGTTTGGGACTGGAAAGAGGGAACAAATGAAGCCAACTTTGAAGATGCCCGCACATTAGCATCTGATAGCTGGTCACTAGATCATGTAAGATTTTTTTTTTTCTTGAGCAGTCTCTCTCTTTTGCTTGTTTATAACATACTAAAATGGTACTATTTTAAGAGCTCGAGCTGTCATCTAGAAAAGGAAATTCTTTTTTTGCCAGAAATGTAGGCTATGGAGCAAAGCTGAGTCTGAGAGAGAACTTATTGTTGGGATGATGAGTCAAAATTAAGAAATTTTTTGGCTCCCATTAGGCAAATAATTTTGCAGATTGGGTGCATTTGTTTCATGACAATAACTACATAAACATATTTCACATGTGAGTGCGGTTCTTTGCCAAGCTACTCAATGTACTTTGTACTAGTAGTCCTTTTCATCATTTGGTTTTCAGAAGTTTGCTGGACTAGCAAAGTTTGAAATGTTTATCCTTTATTGTACATACTTGGATACAGTTCCCCTTAATATCTACTTTATTTTATTGCTTGCACAAATGAAAAGGCATGTTCACTTGCTGCACGAATCTCTATTGAATGGAGAAGAGTGCAATCTTAAGACATGGAAATTTACAGAAGGTAAAAGAACAGAGAGATAAAAGTACTAGAAGATAATCTAGAGCATAAACAATTCAAGCTTCCATTGATTTGTCTATGATGGATAAGTGCCTCCCATCATTTCAAGATCCTCCTGGTTCTTTGTAGCCAGACTCCACCTGATGTTAACATGGAGGTCTTACCACATCTAGTACCCTCGTTTCCTTTCGTTTAAAAATTCTTTGCAGTGTGTATCTAGATCTAAAATGGCACATTCCTATGTTCGATTTTGTCATATTAGGTTTGTTGATGTATTCCTGCTTGATTTACTTTTTCTGTAGCTTGAATCATATGAGACAATTTTCAAGTCTCGGCATAATTTTTGCCTGTCTATCTCATATACGGTAGACTATATCATGGTCAATCTATTGGTTTTCAAGCTTGGAATAATTGGTGAATCAATTCTCTATGCAAACTTTCGCCCTTTCGACCAGTACGAGCACCAGTTTGATTAGGATCGTATGCCTGCACTGGCAATAAATTATAATAATACTGAACAGAGTCGCTAACAACTCCAGTTGCTTCTGATGTTGTGGCTTCTACTTTTACTTCACATTCTGTAACCAATTATATGTTATATGCTGTCTTTGCAGGTTGATTATTTTGTAGACTGTCACTCGGCTGAAGAAGGTGAAGGTTTGTGGGTTATTGGTGGGACGAATGCCGGGACCTTAGGATACTTCCCTGTAAAGTACAAGGGAGGAGCATCCATAGGATCCCCAGAGGCCATTCTCGGAGGTGGCCACTCAGATGTAGTTAGGAGCGTATTGCCTATGTCGGGAATGGCAGGGACAAGTTCCAAAACCCGAGGCATTTTCGGATGGACGGGTGGCGAGGACGGTCGCTTGTGTTGCTGGCTTTCTGATGACTCTCCCGCTACAAGTCAATCGTGGATGTCAAGCAATCTGATCTTAAGGTCATCGAGAAGTCACCACAAGAAAAATAGGCACCATCCTTACTAGTTTTTCATCAGATTTGCTTGTTTTGTTTTCGTGTATCACTCCACATCAATGATTGTCACTTTGATCAACATGTGCGGTCTCACCTGTATTTGATTGATTTTTTGTAATAACGTCACACAGCGACATGTGTTTTGTATATCAATGTTTCCCCATCATAAAGGTCATATATCTTTTGGCAGGATTAATTTGTCTTAGCAGCTTGAAGATGGACTCTAGCTCTAAAAGCATGGATAAAAAATAAAGGCGTTGAAATGCCTTGGTAATAAATTTTAGGCAACAAAAACTAGTTTTCACCGTTTAAGTAGGTGTTAATCTCTTTAGCGCCGAGTGTAACCTGATAACAGGGCACTCACTGTTGAATACACTATTTTTCAAGTTGAGGTTGGACGACCAAATCTCTGTTAAGTACCAACTTTGTCATGTTGAACATGGCTAAGCTTCGTTCAACAACAGACATCAAAATGTCAGGGTAAGTAATACTGCAATAACAATAACTCGATTGAAGGATTAACATGTTTCACTCAAATGTTTAATTACTTGAAAGATAGATTTAACACGGAAAGGAAAGACACCCCAAAATCTTGTACAACATTGATCGAATCTGCCACTAGCCACCACCTTTACTAGGATCAATCCCCAAGAACAAGATATCAGAATAACTCAAGCTGAACATTTCCCATAAATTTCGGGCTCATAATGCCTGAAAAAAAAAGCAGCAAACTTGCCCAACTTGCAATTATCTCAGTTTGTTCAGCCACGGCCTCGCCCTCCTCCTGTCACAGCAAAGCGGAATCCTTAGTCATACTGTATAATTCTTAACCTACCTATTCAACTCATAAGTGATAACATACAGTTCAACACCAAAATAACGGTGTCATTATGACATTAATTACAAGCCGGCAAAATGAAATTACTGTTCCAATCATATAATCATGTATAACTATAACCTTCACAATATGCTTTTAGTCGGACACAAGGACAACATAAAAGTCTCATTGTCATTTTTATTTAATTTTTTTTCCTTCCGGTATTATTTTAACCCATCTCTGTGCACAAGAATGGTAGATCTTACCTCTGTTTCCACTTCCCTTCCCACCAGGTCCGCCTTTGCCCCGGCCTCCGCCAGCACCCTTGCTGCCCCCATCCTCAAGTCCACGCCCAATTCCTTTAGCTGGCCTTCCACCAGGACCGTCCTCTCTGCCTCTTCCTCTTCCACGCCCGACACCAGGTGGCTTTCTATCTGTAAAGAGAAATGCAGACAAAGTTAGAGCAATCTCAACTTGTTTTGAAATCAACACAAGCAATGTAGCACGCAAAGTATCTAGGCCAAGCATTCGGAAGAGTCTCTAAAGCTACTTTTAGAGAAGATACGCAGAGAACATGCAGAATGGGGTTATCTTGAATACCGGTGTTTAACACAGTCCTACACAAGAAACTTGGAGACTTTTGACTAAAGCTATTGGCATCAAATCAAATAAGGACCAATTTGCATACTTATATCAAATTTAGAACAAAAAATTGGCGCAGGAGTATTTATTTGTTCACTTGTCTAGGATTCAGTTAGGAAATGTATACAGTTTTTCTCCTACAGCTGAAACCTACCTGAGCGACTCTTGGTTTCTTCCTGCACTTTATCAATTACCTGAAATGAAAATCAAACTAGTCAGGTGACAAAAGTACTTAAAACAAATGCAACAAACAAGTAAAGACAAAACCAGTGGATCTAGTCATTGTTTAGTGAAAAAATCTCGAGCAATCAGTTCAGAACAAAATAAACCAGCAAAAAGCTGCTGAGGATAGCTTAGAAAAATTCAGATACTCTTGCATTCTGCCTGATTCTTACAGAAGAGGATCTTAAAGAGGGACCATTGTCCTATTAGAAACTTGCAGCTTGTACTTTAAAAACCCTAGCAGTTATCATGTAACTGATGAACTTAATGAGCAACCCCTAGTATCATCTATCAAGAAATTCGGATCAGCAAATGAGCCTTCGAGGCGATAGACATTCTCTCCACGATAAGCTATAGATAACTAGACTAGACCATGTGAACAATCCATGTAAAACATATCATTGTCGCAACTCCTCAAATGTAAAACCAACTTACCTTCAGGCATGATATCATCATGAATAACATGGATAAATAAAAACCAGCATGGCTATTAAGAAACTCGAATTCATCTAAGCTCATAATCTTTCCAAATTTTAAGAACTTTGAGGCACACTTACCTCATCCGGAACTCGGAGATACTTAATTGTATTTCCACGGATATAGCACTCAGGCATTCGCCAAAACCTATCTCCATCCTGCGGAGCAAATCAGGATGTCATACATGATTCGTATTTTTCCTCAATTGGTTGAAAGGGGAAAGGATGAACTACATTTTTATAAAAGGAAGGAAATTAACGAGATCATGAGATAAGGTAGGTTAAAGTCGTAAATTACTTTGGAGGTACAAATGACTTCACGGAGATGGATGTTCATCCAAGTATCACAGTTGACCAGATGTCCATTGTAAGTCTCTCCATTCTTCAGTTCCACCAACTGTCAAGATGCCAAATACTATTTTACTTAGGTCCATCTCAAAGCATGATATGGGTCGTATAAACACAAACTCAACCAAAATGCTGTATATTCCACGCAATCTGAGCGCGCATGCGCAAGAGATTCATTCTTACCATGGGGTGGCCTTGTGCAGTCTTGAGTAAAGAAAGAGGAAGCTGCAAACATCAAGCGACCACATATGAGAATTCAAAAGACATATTCTTAGTTCTGCACAATTATGAACTCTTTGGTGGCCAAGAGTCACTGAGCAAGAGACACAATTTCGACCACCAAATTACTCATCCTTCATCACTCGAAACATCGCAGAGAGCCTCAAGCCAACAAACAGAACAAGAACTGAAAGGACGAAAAAAAAGCAACAAATCCACAGTTTTTATCAACTCAATCTACTCAGCAGCGAAACGACGAATGAACACGTACCATCTCTTACGGCCGAAAAAGATCGAACACCCAACAAGAAAGAAGACCTGCCAGAGAAAACCCAAGTCAGAAGAGCCACAGAGCTTTCGACCAAACTAAAGAAAAGCTCTCAATCACATCGGGTTCGGCACACAATAGAGGGAAACCCTAACATTCTTCTGAAAAAATTGCCATAAAGCCAAGAACTTGATGGGGCTTAAACCCTAAACCAACGCGAGAGAACGAGACGTACCTTCGCAACAAGCGAATTCGAACGGGTTCCCACTTTCAGACGGACCAGGAAGGGGCGCTTCTTCGATCTTTCTCTTCGTCTTCCCCGCTTCGATCTTTCGCTTTGAAAGAGAGAGGAGAGAGAGAGAGAGAGAGAGATCAAGCGAAGCCCTTTTTCTCCCACTACTTGATTTGACTGAATACTCGAACGTAGGTGGAGTTGTGAAAACAGAAGGAGGAAATCTAATAAATCTGCGAAAATCGAAAATTTATTTCCTGTTTTGGAATTCGCGCACAACAATCAGCATATTTTGGATTGGTTTTCGCTTTTTTGTTTTTTACTTAATTTAAAATATTGCTTTGACTTTTATTTTTCTAATTCAGAATTTCCGAAACTTTTTTTTTGGTCTGAATTTCGGAAACTTTCACGACAATCAAATGTTTACACATAAAATGGACAAATAATTGTTTCATAATTTTTTGAAATTCAATTAAAATTTTAAAAGGAAAATAAAAAATTATATTTTGCTTTCGCTCACAAGTGCAAACCAATAAGCCTTTCTAGAGTAACTGAGAATATACACTTTTCAAGAAATCACAACCCTTTCTTTTTTACTCACAATATCTTCGATTAGCTATTTTGTAGGTATTCTATCAATTAAAGACCGTCTAAATTAATAATTTTATATTATCCCTTTAAAAGTTGTCTTGTATATGCAAAGTGCACTTTCGCTTGTCTTGTTTTACTGAAGCTCTCTTCTCAATCACTCATAGATTTTTCTATTTAGCTAATTAAAAAAGAATGGCGAAATACAATTAACTCAGGAAATTATGAAATTAATTGTTATAATATCAGGAACCTCTATACATATGTACATTGCTAACAACAGTAATGGAAAATGTAATTAAAATCAAGGTAAAAGGATGCTGCCAACGGTCAGATCATCGCAAATATTACTGTAATTAAATACACTCAGGAATCCAGAATTGTGAAGACAAAATTGATACAGCAAATTGCATGTACAACCTCCCATCCATAATCATCTGGCAAGCTAGAAGAGTGCTGCCGACGGTCGGAACATCGCATGAGTTACAAGGCTTGGTTACATCAGTTCGTGGCAGTGTCAAGTGTGAATCGTCAAAACTAAGCAGAGTCTTCGTCTGAACTTTTGCAAATCGCCATCAAGTCGACCAAGTGACGCATGGTTGGCCTTCCATGGGGGCAGTTCCAAGGAGACTTGAGACCTGCCAAATGTTCAAGTATCTGCACCAAAGATGTGTCGGACAGCAAACCAATTACATCACTGTCGTTTTGTCATCAACAGTTAGCCAACAAAAAGTCCCATGGAAGACCACATAGGAAGTTAGCAGCACAGAGGAAGCGCATTTGCGCAAGACTTTTGCATTAAACCACGCCGGATGACTATTCCAGATAGTGGAATCATCTAGCCGTCCAAGGTAAATAAGCTTCACTAGAGCGGGAAATTATCCATAAAAAGGAAAAATGACATGTGAATCACCTTTTGCATCTCGCTTTTTCCAAGAGGATCTCCAATCACGACAGAGGATCTGCATGCCCGTGATGCCAGCATCGCACGAACTCTAGATGGACATACAGAACTGATGGTGTCTGATCTGTATGAACCAAGTATCGAGCAATCCCCTTGGCCATCAGCGAGAGTGGAGATCAGGTCTTTGACGTCTGTTTACAAAGAAAATCGGCATTCTACATCTTGAGCAGAGTAATTTTGGCTACCACAGAAGTATCTGCAGAGGTGACTTTCCTGGACAGAATGTGGAAGCCTACAGTGTAGTTGCATATGCTTATCTGCTTATCAACTGATGCTCTTGGCACCATAGAGATAAGACGAGATTCTATAAGTCATCATTATCCAGTAAGAGATGGATCTACATTGTTATTTTATTTCAAAGTGACGAGAATGATCTGCCCTTGTTCTCTCTCTAGAGATAAGTTCTTCATAATGGTTTTCACTTGCATTCTAAAAGGCACGGTTTTGGCCCTTCCAAGACCCAATACAGAAGGAACCTGGCATACTTAAATTCATTTTCAGTTTTACCTTTCATCAAATAGCATATGATTTGTCAGCCAAAATTAAGGACACATTTAAATCTTCTTATGAAACAATCCCATGTCCTGTACGAGAATCCAGGCTTTGACTTAATAGCTCAAAAGAATTATCATATGGATGCATGCTCAACACAAAAGCTCGACTGAACATTCTGTAATTACCATCACCTTGAAAGAGGATGTACCTTCTACTCCGAAGGTTATGTTTTTACTGAAGGGAACGGCTGTCAGTCTAAAATGGCATCCTGGTGGAGCATGTGGATCTTCTTCCAGAGCAAAACCATTCTTCCTGACATTTAGCAAAGACACAAACGTCACGTCACCATGAAATGAAACACCGCATGTTGAATGCACCAACAAAGTTGCGGCGTGACCAGACATAGAATGCTCAACACAAATGAAAACGACGTTTGTAATTCCACTTGCTAGTTGTCTAAGGACTAAATTATCACCCTAGAAATTAGGATAGCGGACTACAAGTGTAGCTATAGGTGATTTATAAAAACATTGTCACAAGAATGTTATGTCGCTAGTTGTATGTGCCAATTGCAATCATCATATATGAATTATTTCAATAAAGCATTTCCTTGATTCTTTTCTCTTTTCAAATTAGTCTGCTTGCGTCCAAGAAACCATCCTCAACATCCTTAATGTCTTCAAAACTTTCTCTTATTACCTGAACACCTAGCATTATGAGTTCCAAAAAATTACCTACAAAATCATCAGCATCGTCAAGATGGTTATGAGAAACCATGGAATTGAGAGGGAAGAAAGAACCGTAGAACTCTTTTTAGCTGACAAATTATTCTTTTCATTCTCCTGCTTTCCTCTATCACATCCTTTGTTAATTCTATCTTGATGATGCTAGCGATTTGGTGGCAAATATGAAAATTCTAATGATGGTGTAAAACACAGATCAGATGCGTTGGGAGCAGCCCACCATGTTCAGGATATATTTGATGTATCTCGATAATTGCTCATCAAGAATAATTAATAGGAATGAGTCTTATTATGGTAGGATGCTGAAAAGAAATGAGTCTAAATAAGAAAGAGTCTTATTTAGGAAGAATACCAAGATGGAATCAATTCTGGTGATTGCCCAAATTAGAGGAATTCCAATCAATCGGGAAGATTTCTAATTTGGAGGCAATTGCAAATCAATTAGGATGGATTCCTAATTTGGTTGGAGGTCTATTGCTATAATTAAAAGGATTTGGGAGGAGGTTTCAACATGCATTAAAAAACGCTCCAAAGAAATCACAAGAGTCTTCAACAATGAGTGTAAACACGAGAGATCTTGAGAGTTTATCAAGAGAGGATGTGTTTTGTGACAGTTGTGAGGATTTATTGTGAGAGAAACACCGTTAGAGTGTTAATTTTCATCCTTTGATTATAGTGGAGCAGTTCTTGGATCAATGTCCCGTGATTTTTCCCATATTGGGTTTTCCACGTTAAAATTATGGTGTATCATTCTTCTATCTCTTGTTGCTATGTTATTTACGTTCTTCTGCAAAGAGAATATACGGCTGCATATTGCGTGATTCTGACATTTAGAATTCCGCTGCGATCGGTTACGATCCGACTTAATTTACAACAAGATGAAGATTGCACCTGATTGTGTCCATATGCATCGAAGCTACCACTTCTTCTTCAGGAGATAACTCCAACCTTAAAGGCCTACATATGCAGTTTAGAGAAAAATCAAAATTAGAATTTCTATATTCAAATAAAATGTTTCATACAAAATCTCTGAAAATAAACTCAAGCAAGTCATTCAATCCTAAAAACAAGTCCAAACTTTGCAAGTATGGTAAATACACAACTGTTTTCTGCCCAAGTAACTTACTGCTTTAAGCATGGCATACAGAAAGCACATAGAGATTAGCATTAACGCAGACCTTTGCATCTACCTATCATGCAGCAAGGTCAACACAGATATCGTATTGCCAAATGATTCCAAGAGCGTGCAGATTCAGTAGCTATGTTAGTTACTTGAACATGTATACCCGTACTAGCTGAACATTTTGTTAGAACATAAAGAAGTTCTAAGCATGTTGTTCGGTCGTCTTCTCTTATAAACAAGATAAAATTTTTAAATGTAAACCATGGAAAATGAAGCTAGGACACTACTAGATTATTTAGCATGCATAGTGAACTTTAATGTCAAAGCTTTAAACCTTGAACAATGAAAACGACACATGCTCCAAACAAATCTCAAGGTTGCATCACCATAATCTCATGATACCTGGATCTTTTCACTTATCATTATTTGGGAAAAAAGACACATCTTGGAGGAAATCCCAAGGCAACAAACCTGAGCAGGTTCTTCCATGTTCTCTTAATAAGCAGAAACCGACATTTGGTATTTACAACAGGAAATGACATAATGATATTGAAATTATTAAGTTAAATTAATAACTGACCGTGTTCACTAAGTAAAGTCATCTCAGAGCATTTCTGAGAGTCAAAACTTTGAAGATAAATTTTCAGGCATGGCAAGGGAACAACAAACTGACACATGCAGCCAAAGCCAAAAGGCTGCAGAATATGGAAAAACTTTCCCAACAAACTCTTAAAGGATAATTTAAATGCAAGATACAGTTTGCTACTAGATCAAAGTGTTCCGCAAGAAAACAGAGAGCAGTAAAGCCCAAAATAGAGGCCCCAAATCAGTGTCTTATCTGGCCTTGATAAAAAAAAGTCCAGGCAAATCTACATTTGAAGAAGTGTTAGGTATAGGTCAGTAACTAATAAACTCAATGAAGCAGATATTAAGCTCCTCACCTAAGTAAAGGCTGTTGGTTCAAGATGGTGGAATGACAGAGACGCTCAAAATTAAACTTCTCATCAGCAGCATGCTGCAGAGAAAAGACTTGGAATCACTCATCCATCTTAGCAGCGGTCGAATAACAATTGCAGGAAAGATGCAGCAAAAGCTCATCATTTGGAAAAGAAGGGCAGAAAATTTAGATATCTGAGGCAGAATTAAGCTCTGAAACAATGTTTGAATTTACCTGATCCACTATAAATAAGTCTTCATCTAACTTGCCAATGATAAAACCAAGGTTGAATTGCCCGATTACCTGCAGAATCAAAAACACAGATAACAGTGTGTATGCACAAGAGCTGCCAAAAAGATAGACATAAATTAAGCAATTGACAGTTACTCAATACGTGCGTTAAATTTGTCCCCACTGGGGGTTATAGACAAGGAAGTAGCCAGTTGCCACACACAAGAAGCAAAATTTCAGTTTAGTCAAGGTGTCATGCTTCCTTATCACACAGTAAAAGGGGATCCAGAAAAGAATTACAACCATGTCTCCACAACACTCTGCTATCTCGGTTTACTTAGGGAGCGATTGGTAACATTTCTATTTCTCTGTTTTTCTGTTCTTTTGTTCCCCGGAACAGAAATCTGTTTGTGTATGTCACTTAGTTTTTCTATTCTCCGGAATAAATCAGTGGCCAAGGAAGAAATTTGGAACAGAAACAAGAAGTGGAAAGTCTACTTTTTGTTCCTGGGTACAAAAAGAGAAACAAGGTCATTTCAGAGAAACAAGCTCAAAGTAACCTAACGCTCGTCTTTACACTCACAAGTCCATGACCCACTAATGATGCATATGGGTTGCCGGTCACCGCGCCGGTCACCAGTCACTACTGCCACTGCCTTTGGTCTTTGGTCGCCGCCGCCAGTTGCCGGTCGCCACCCCCGCCACCACCAAGAATAGAAATTTTTAGGGTCGTACCAAACACATTTCTGTTCTTCTTCTTTTACGGGAATACAAATTTTGTGTAGTTACTAAACGCATTTTTCTGCTCAAAAACTCATCCAGTGGATAGAAATAGAAAAAACTATTTCTAAACAAAAATTGTTCTCGGGAACACAAATGTTACCAAACGTGCTCTTAAGCAAATCTCAGGGAGACATACAAGCTGATGCTCAAACATTTCCATGTTCATGACAAATATATGATTTATGACCTGCATTCGACGAAAATCTTCTTTCCTGAAACATATTTCCAACTCCTTTGTTGCTGCAGCTAAAGCACTTGCTTTTCGCTCCTCGTTTTCTGGCTGAGAAAGCTCCAATGTTGCAGCAGCGTACCGTCTGCGAATTAGCATCAGCACCTTTTTTTATCAGAAACAGAATGAAGTTTTGACTATCAGCCGTATCACAAAAGTAAAATCGCGGACGACCTTTTCGACTTCACACTCCTACAGCTATAACCCCCTGACTGCAATCTGGAGAGCCGCTTCTGTCGTCTTGTCTGTAGCTCTTGAAAAGAAAATTGCAAAGAGGAAAACATCCTTTCACTAGGCAAAGGCATCTGAGTATCTAATATGGATCCAGAAGCTAGAAAAGAGGTATCTGATGCACAAAGATCTTCCGCCAAATTGTCATTGTCCTTGCTGATTAAAACTCCCTCAGCAAGAGGCAATACTTTCTCCTGATCCACTAATACCTATAAGAGGAAGAGACTATGAAATGAAACTCAAAAACTGACAATTGAATCACTAGAAAATACTGTTGTTAAATGAGGTGGCTACAAATTCTTGTCATGAGAGAAGGCTACATCAAAGTATGCTTCTAGCGATTGAAAAAATGCCAACCAGTTTGCTCCCGGAGGGTATAGCAGTTGGTAAAATAGAAGGGATGCATATTACCAACAATCTCTATTTATTGAGGCGATTAAATTACTAGCTAGTTACAATTCCAGCTATAACCAACTCTCTCCAATTAAGGCTGCTTTGTGTGCACCAAATAATGAATTCTGAAGCAATCAGGAAGCAATTTATGGCCTAAATTGAGTCCAACAATGGGTTGAATTTACCAACAATGGACTAATCAAAGTGCTCCTGAAAAATGGGTTGAACCATACACGCAGAAGCAATTCCAGACTTAAGCTAACAATACCAGTAAAATGGTGTTTAAACGTGAATGAGACATATGAATACTCATTGTAGCCAGCACATTACTTCTCATCTTTTCAATTGAAGGGCAATTTACATAATTCATTTGCTTATTCTCATTCTTGTTTGTCATTCGTCTTAAATCCATAGCATGTCTAAGATTCTTTTGGCCTCTCATCTTTCCAATTGAAGGGCAATTTACATAATTAATTTACTCATTCTCATTCTTGTTTTTCATTCGTCTTAAATCCATAGCTTGTCTAAAATTCTCTTGGCCAAAAATAGGACTCAAAGCATTTTATTATAGCATCCCAGCACGCCTATAAGTCCCAAAGACATATTTTGACAAAAACATAGTACAATACTTAATGTGATCGAGTTATAGAGTGGTTCATTTTTGACCAAAAATTTACTAACTTTACAAAGTACCAAAATTATGCTTGAAACTAAGTTCAATATAATAATGAGCTGTCACGTACCTCATCAAGCTCTCCCTCATTGACACTGCCATCAGAAATATCAATTTTTCCAGAGATTTCTTTCTTATGATGCTTGGAGGGCACAAACTCAATTTCTTCATCAGAAACATCAATTTGCTGATGCTTAGCTGGACAACTTATGCCAACAGATTGTATTTTGGAATGGTCCTTCTCCAACGGAAGATGGAGCGTGTGATTTCTTAAGACAGGCATTTCAGATAGTGCAGAGATACTACTCTCAAGCTTTCTCTTACTTACGGTAACAAAATTTTTAAGTGATGACTGAATACAGCTTGAGTGACTGTGAGAATCTCTTTGAGGAATTGGATTCTCAACTGAACCTGATAGGTTTTGAGAATTTTGTTTAACAGTGATGCCTTTGTGGTGGGTTGTCATTGTGCTGTCATTGAAATAATTAAACTTATCGAGGCTGTGAGCTCTCAGAGTGAAGCCCCGACTAATTAATTTATCATCTTTATGTTTATTCAATCCTTCCAGTACAGGGGATGCCTGAATTTCACCTCTGACTTCTTGAGGGGATTCATTTTCATCTGCAGCATGCTCAACAGCAAGATCTATCTTATTATGGTCTTCCTCCAAAGGTGATTCTTTAATCAGTGGATAAGATTTATCATCAGAAGGATGCATCTTCAAGCCATCCACTTCCCTTGAAGGATCCTCGATCTTGTTAACACAAAAGCTTGCATTGCTTGAGGAATAGATCTGCTGCAAACCCTCCCTTAGGGCATGTAATATGGAGCTTTCATCAGAAAAAAATATTTTCCTTTTGTCAGGGGTTACATTTACATCACAAGCTCTTGTTGGAACAGTGAAGTTCATAACTGCAATGGGATACTGCTTTGAGTTTGCACCTTTATATAACTCATTAACAAGCTTGCTTACTTTAGGCATATCAACTGGTCTTCCATTCACGAAAAAGAATTGTCTATCTCCCAAGTTGCGTCCACTACCCTGTCCAGGCTTGGAAAGAAAACCCTCAACTGTACAATCACCTGAAACACTAATCATCACAGGCTCTAGGCATTTAAATGTATTCATTCCAAACACTGTTATGATGTTATCTTTGAGAGAGCCACTTCCTTGTGTTTTAAGTACGAGAGACTTTGCATTTCTTCCAGTTGTGTTGGTGCAAACAATCCGAACTCCCTTGGCAATAAGAGCATAAGCCTGCAAATCAAAGTTATTGAAGGAAATGCAAATTTTCTAATTAAACTCCTAGGATAATTTATAAGGATGCTGAAGCTGCACCAAAGCAATAACGAAATTCCATACATCAAATGCTAAACCGAAGAACTTAAATAGATAATGATACAGCAGGACAACATAATCGCAGAAGTCTGATGCACTGAACTCCCGATAAGATAATCAGAGTCTACATGCAACTTGAACAATAATCCCAAAAAAAAAAAAAAACACCCAGACTAATTATACAAAGAAAAGCACTTGTCGAGAAAGCCTGCGAGAATCAATATTGCAGAAAAGATGCACCTAGTTTCCAACTCAAATACCTAACAAACTACTATGCTCCAAATCAATAAGTTCAGCTTTATAAACAATGGTAGAACATGCATAGATATTAAGCTTGCCGATTTAGCAACAGTGTGATACTCAGCAGACACAAAGTATGTAGCCAAAGATAGTCAGTGGCGAGATGGTATTGAAGGATATTGTACCATATCAATAATATTATAATTCAATTTGTGAAGCTAATATGAAACACTCACATTCATCGAAGATATCAATTTCCCGTATTCTTTACGGATATTGCGGCTGAATTCTTTGCTTCGCACCGGCAGATTCGAGAATAGCTTTTTGACAGTAACTGTTGTCCCAACTTGACGCGCTGTCTTCTTCTCAGCAATTAGTAAACCCGAGTGGTCAAAAGTCAAGTGCGCGGCGACTGACTCATTTTTCGTCCTCGTCTCAACCGTTAAATTCCCTAAGGCGCAGAGGGAGCTCAATGCCTCACCTCTAAAGCCGAAAGTCGTCAACGACTGAAGATCCGGAAAATCAGCTAGCTTGGAGGTGTGATGTTTAACGGCAAGAACCTGTATTGATCAAGGACTAACCCGATATTAAGCAAAGTCTTGATAAAAGACCAGAAAAAGGCTAAAAATCAAGCACGAATTTAGTTGCAGGAAATCCACTACATTTGGAAATAAGATTCAACAGTGCCATTTCCCACCAAACAACTCGAGTTTTTTTTAGTAATCAGAAACTACTGTCCTGCTTTCAGCAAGCCACATTCTCTTTTCTTATTTCCACATCCATCTGATTGCCGGCCCGTCCTTCTACCGATCATCATAGTGCTTTTCTATCACGGTTAAATTTTAGAGCAATCACATCCACGTTCAGTTCAACATCTTTTGCTTGTAAGAAGCAAAAGAGCATTGCCCTACAGCACGATGGAGATCGAGGATCAGATGGATGCCATTCCAGCATTGGCTGAGCTAAACCAATGCGCCCTAACCACTCGCTCGCTATTGACACACATGAAGAATCCATATCCCGACAGGCACATAGTCTCTCCCCCGCCCGCTCGAGAGCGAAGCAAGACGGGCAATACCTTGAAGTTGCTCGGCGAAATGCCGCAACCGTTGTCGACGACCTGGAACCACTCCTGGCCGTACTCCTTGAGGGCGATCTCGATGCTGGTGGCGCCGGCGTCGAGGCTGTTCTCGACGAGCTCCTTGACGGCGGAGGAGAGGTCGAGGATCACCTGGCCGGAGCATATCCTGTGGACGGCGGTCTTGTTGATGGGCCGAATGGTGGGAGAAGGCGCAGCCTCCGGCGTCTCCGCCTCCATCGAGAGGGGGGGGGGG
>BCNH02000011.1:24190406-24243676 GCA_001662345.2 Metrosideros polymorpha var. glaberrima | reverse complement strand
TGGACTGAATTTGTACCAATGTAAAAAAGTTTAGGATTAAATTGGTCAAATTAAAAGGTCTAGGATTGAATTGGTACCACTGCAATAGGTTTAGAACTTTTTTGGTACTTTTCCCCAAAGGCTTGACATATTACCCCAACAATCCAATTAATCCATAAGTAACAAATGCGAACCCCAAAGAGTAGCCGATCTTATTATAAGTTATAAACATGCAATCTCAATTTCCCCCTAACATATCTTGCAACACTTGCTTATCTCAAAACACTTCAGTGGCTACGTAATCACAGGTGCATCATGATATGGAGATTGACTTTCAAACTAAAGTTTTCCCAAATTTTTTTAAAAAGAATGTGGTTATAAATTCTGTGATATTTTGTTAGACCACTACTAACTATTATTAGAAATTCAATTTTGAAAATTCAACACAAAAGTTTAAATTGACCGGTGGAGGGAGATTATATGTAAATAGTGCATATAAATCCAATTGTCAAGCGATGCGGAATATTTCAATAAGTTCATAATAGTAAACTACAATGTAAATATTTTTTTTCCAAAACCACATGGGAGGAATCAAATCGATACACGATGAGAAAGTATCAAAGACCTTCGCGAATTTGAAGTATAGTGTTTCGACTTTCTTGCCACTTTCGTGAAGCTTGGACATGTACCAAGAGCCATGGAAGAGGAGGAGAGTGTAGGTTTTTTGGAAAATAGCTTTTATATGATGAACACGGCAAATGGTCTTATCGTGTCTTGCACGCCAACCAAATATGAAATATGATAAGATTTATTCTATTACGACTTTTATCCCGACCATCAAACATAGCTCAAGAGTATTTATAGCTAAATCGTTAGAATTCCTTTGTGTATCCTCCAAGTAATAATAATATCCTACATAATATATAGATGTCAAAAAGGTAATAGTACAGTGAAGTACCTACCCTAGATCAAATTCAATACACAACTTTTGCATCCATGAAAATATCTTATTCTACTATGAAGTTTCATGTAGATTTTTTTGTCTCGAGCCCTCCTAATTTTGCAAATATTTCTTTCCGCCCCCAAATTTTTTTGGCATGGTAGTCACTACCTAGTGGAACTTTTTTGCAATTATATCTATCAAAACTATGGTGCAACGAGTTAAAATATGAACCTAGTAAGTAGTGCCCCACCATTACTCCCGAAAAAGAGACATGGAGTTTCATGGTTGATCACCTTAGATATGTTAGCCTTACGGCCTAACATATTCTATCCACACTCGAAGCTGATCGATTAGAAGTGGAATCAGAACTCAGAGCCTGACCTTTGAGAAACAGGAAAATTATAAAAAAAATTTTAAATCTGTTGCATTGGTACAAATTTAGTTCGTCTGGTCAAATTGGCTGAATGACGTGGATTCCAAGTCAGTGTCGGAGAGCAAAATGACAAAAAAATGGCATCATTTTCATTTAAAAAAAAATTGGTCAAAAAAATTCCAAAACAACTCCCTCCGTCAGCTCCCTTTTGCCCAACGCCCAAATCGATCTTCGCGCAAATCGCCCAAATGTTCTCTCCCAATTTGATCTTTGCCCAATCCTTACTTTGATATCTTCTCCAAATTGATCTAAAAATTTTGCCCTATATTTGAGTTAACGCTCGCTCACGCCTTCATCCGACGCTCGTCTGAAGCCTTCACTCGAATTCGCTTGATGCTCACTCGAAGCTTGCTTGACACCTTCATGGTGAATTTGGATTTCTTTCATTTCTTCTTTTCCGCAGAATCATTGTTCTACTAGGGTTTCGAATTTCGATTCCATCACTTCCGCCTTTCCCTCTACTCTAATATTGTTTGTGGTCAAGGTGGAAATTGGGGGACTTAGCTTGAGCTTCAAGCGTTAGGTTTTGAGCAAGTAAGTATTGTGGTCTTGGTTCGATTGTGTTGTCAGCGGTGTTGAGCGACAACTCTATGTGGTGAACCTGAAGTCAGAGAAGAATGGTCAAAAGGTATATTGTCGTGGTTGCAAACTGATTGTGTTGTCATTGTCTTATTTTATATAATTTTTTGCCTTGATTTCTTTGCATGTGTTGTTGTTGGTTGGAAGAGAAATATTATTGCATGCTTCTTGAACCTTAATAGTCACTATCATGTACCTTAGATTATACAATGAATGAGCGCGATTGAAATGAGAACACTCGGCTTTGTCAGCCTTTGTGGTGGTAGATACTCGCAGCGGTCCCTCCATTATGAGATTGCTTATAACATACTTGTGTTTTTTGTGTAGGGTTGAGATGAGCGACAATTCAGCATGGGTTTGCCTTTTTCATGGAAGAAATTTTTTTCTATCACCCAATGGTTGAATATGTTGGTGGAAAGTTTGATTTAGTAAAAGTTGATATCAGTTCAACGAGCAATGAAAGCTTCATTAGAGACATCGAGATTGGGGTAGATAGTAAGTTCAAAAAGCTTTATTTTAAGATTTCTGAAAAGTTTCTAGAAGATGGATTGACATACATATGGAAAGAGAGTAGGGTTGTCGATGTAGTTTTCAATTATTTTCATTATGGGTTAATTGAGGTATATGGAGAAATTTTGCAGCTAATGAAGCAAGTGAGGATGATGGTCAAGGTGCCAATTTGGGTGTGGGTGAGGGTGCTGGTCAGATTGAGGGTGATTTTGCAGCCGATAAGGCAATTGAGGAATGATGGTCAGGGTGCCGGTGTGGGTGCAGATCAAAATGAGGGTGATTTAGATCCTAATGATGTAGTTGATGAAGGTGATTATATTGTAAATGATGACGCGACAAACTTCCTTGTCGATGTAAGATTCTTGACTGATGATGATGATTATCATAATGAGGAGCTTCTAGAAGCAAGGAATAACACGATGGAGTTTCGTGAGAGGGCCATGATTACAGGGGAATCATTTGTGGGATTGATACCATCCCAACGATTGGATTTGGATAATGTAATTGATGCTGAAGTTGGTTACGAGATAAAGTACTATGAAACAGATGGAGATGAGAGTTTAGAATCTGATGAAGGGGGCGAAAATGACGATTTTATTAGAAGGAGAAGTAAGTTTCCAAGACATGATCCTACTTGTGTTATGCTCGTGTTTACTGTGTCTATGACATTTGATAATATTATGCAATTTAAAGATGCTCTAAAAAAGTATTCAATGGCTGAGCATTGAGAGATAAATATTATAAAGAATGACAAGAAATTTGTTAGAGCAAAATGTGTTTATGAAAGTTGTCCATGGAAGATTTGTGGATCCATTGATGCTCATACTGGATCATTTTATTTGAAGACATACCATTTACAATATACTTGTAGCATTATGTTAAAAAATAGGAGGGTGACGGGTTCTTGGTTTGCAAATCACTATCTTCCTATAATAAGAGCAATATCAACTATTAAAACTATTGTTTTCAAGGAGCTTATCAAGGATCAATTGGTTTTAGATGTAAGTATAATTCAGTTTAAGAAGGCTAAGTTGTTTGCTTATCAAGTATTGATGGAAAACTATAAGAAGGTAAATGCCAAATTATGAGATTATGCAAAGGAGCTTAGGGAGATGAATCTTGGGAGTACTATTACATTGGAGATTGAAAAGCCCATTATGCAATTTAAGGCGTTGTTTGAGAGAATGTACATTTGTTTTGCTGCTTATAAAAAAAAGGTTCCTTGGTGGATGTAGAAAAGTTGTGGGGTTAGATGATTGCTTTTTGAAGGGAATTTGTCAAGATCAGATCTTGTGTGTTGTTGGAAAAGATGTTTAGATGTTCTCAATTGCTTGGGCGGTTGTCACCATTAAGAATAGCGACACAAGAACGTGGTTCTTAACAAATTTGATGTATAATCTCAACATTTTGAACACGCATGGACGGGGTTAGGTCATAATCAACGACAAACAAAAGGTAAGTTCCTTATTTGCTTAATACATGTTATGTCTCTTAGATAGTCACACTTGTTACATATGCTTCACATTGCAATAATCTTTGCAAAGCCTTGTAGGAGCTGTGGTTTAGTTGTTGCTTCTAGTTGAGCATAGGATATGTGTGAGACACATCTAAGAAGTATAAGGGGATACAAATGTAAAGACTGTTTTGGCAGTATACTAGGAGTAGTAATATGATAGAGTATGACAAACACTCTCAGGCATTAAAGAAAGTAAGTCCTGTTGCATATCATGCATATCATGACATGGTTTAAACAGAGCCAAAGCACTGGTCTAGGGCTTTCTTCACCACTGATGTGAAATGTGATATTGTTGATAACAACATATGTGAGACATTCAATGGAAGAATCATACATATTAGGTGTAAATCCATTTATAGTATGTTTGAAAAAATGTGGATAATGATGATGATAATGATAAGGATGTGTATACAGAGGGATGCATGTGCTAGGTGGAGAGGGGACTGTGGTCCAAGAATAGTAAAAAATATGAGGTGATGCAACGTATTGCCATGTGATATGGAATGGTGAGACTGGATATGAGGTGATGGATAAGGGTGAGACGTACATGGTAGATGCGTTCAAGAAAGACTGCTCTTGTAGAAGATGACAACTTACTAGCATCCCTTGTCGACATGTTATGTTTGCTATAAATTATAAGCAAGATGATGCATATAACTATGTTGATGAGTGTTATAGGAAGGCAAAGTTCTTAGCTACATATGAGAACATGATGATGTTGGTTCGAGGAGAAAATTTTTGGAAACAAACAAATAAGGAGCCACTTGAACCACTTCTAGTTAGGGTGAAGTCCAGTAGACATAAACAGAAAAGATCAAGGGAGGAAAGTAAGGTGACAAGTGGAACTAGGATGTCGAGGATCGGAATGAAGATGACATGTCAAACTTGCTCGAAGATGAGACACAACAGTTTGACATGTTCAATTAAGAAGACTGGGTCTACATCATCGCAAACACGATTTTCAAGGCAAAAAATTTCGATTAATACCTTCATTTCCATTGTATCATGTTGATTCGTTAATAAGACTTTAAATAAATATACACTTGACACATTCAGAGACGTATAGACAAAGGTGCAAGTGCCAGTGGTGGTGGCCCTACCGATGTGAATCCTATAGGTAAAGGTAAAGGTGAGAGTGCGAGAACTTGCTCGAAGAGGTAAAAGTGACAGAATGTGGGGGTGGGTTTGGTGTTGACATGTGAGTGGGTTTTTGTTTGTTTGTTTGTGATGATGGGTTTAGTGAAGTTGTGTTGATGTAACCTTTTGATTCGTCTTAGATGGCTGTTTGTATAGTAGTTGGGATTAGTGAAGTACTATACTTGTAAACCCCCTCTTATTGCAATCAAATTAGTTTGTGCATCTGTTATTTGCTTACTTACTGTATTAAGTTGGAGAAACATATTGCATATGAAATAGGAGATTGCAAATAATTTTCACTTCATTCATGTTCATACTCCAACATGTGAAGAAATACAAACCATATTACAAAAACGGACTAAAAAAAATTATATAACACAATCAATATTAACATACTCTATGACAAGGGCATTACATCATTTATCTTCAAATTTCCAAATAGCATGTGTCTTAGAATTACTATAAACACCCACAACACAACCAACATTGTCTACAATGTCGAATTTTGTTTCTTTAGCTTCATCACATCTTGTTTGACACATTTCAATTATGACTTGAGAGCTTTGACATTAGCGTCCATCGAAGTGGCATCATCCTCATTATGGGTTGATACTGCTTTCAGAATCAACACCATTCTGAGCATTCCTAACCTGTAAAGAAGTTCAACAGCAGCTCATATAGTAATATGGGAAATTCAGCAAAGTGGAAGCTTTGATTTAGGGTAGAACAGGAAGCCAGAGACAAACCTTTAAGTTTGATGGATTGCGCAGAATCTTAACAGGAGACTAGGACTAGCAATATTGGACAAAATCTCCATTCATAGGAATTGTTAAACGGAAGCAAGTGATCGAACAATAAAATAGACAAAACAAGGAAATATATCGAACACCAAATTTACGTCATTCGGTCGTAATGACCTACATCACGGAAAGAGCAGCAACGAATTCCAATATAAATCAAGCGATACAACAGATAGTATATCAACACTCGAGAAACTCAAACATTCTTAGTGTTTCCCAAGCCCTAATTACTCTTTATAAAGCCCCACAATTCTTCACGAAATAATCTCTCAATCTCATAAAGGAATTAACAAATCTTATCACGTGATTTAATTGGTTTCAACACTCTCTTGCTTCAGGGTGTACTTCACAAGTGGAAGCTCCTCTTTTATACTCTTCACAATGAAAACATTTCTTATATATAGACAAGAGTAGATCCAAAATAGGAAACCTCTTTTTAAAAAACCTTCTCCAACTAGGAAGTCATTCAATTAGGAAACCTACTTGAATTAGGAAAATTCATTTTCGAGATCAAACTCAAGATATAACTTTATAGGAATAATAGGGAGAATGCCCAAATATGACAGATCAGATGTGCTTAATCTGCATGTCAACACGAAACAACGTGTTTCTCTATGTGTGCATCGTTTGAATTGTTAAACGAAAGTTCAAATATTTTAATGATGACACAAATGTCGGGAAAAGTGTCAGAAAAATCCTAAACTTATTGTATTTGTGTCAATTTAGTTTTAAACATTTTGACCTAAAGCCAATTAAATCTTTTTGGCTAGATTCTGTTGATGTGAACGTCGGCCGGCTTACGTGGCAAGGCCAATGCTAACGTGGACATATTTTAATCATTTTGATTTTTATATTTTTTCCTTTTCTTTTTTCATTTTTTTCCTCGTCCCCTTCTCTATCCTATCCTCTACCTGCTTTGGTTCCTTCGGTGGCTGACAAGGGCTAGCCTTGCCTGAGCGAGGGTGGCCCTCATCGCCACAGGCGATAGTCAGCCTCATTGGGGCAAGGGTAAATGCCGGCAAGGTTGCCCTCGTCAGATCTGGAATACATTGGGTGGAAAACATACTTTATTGCATTAGAAAAGAGGGATTTGTTAAGTCTCTAATATGTACGTAGAGTTAAGAGCGGATTAAGGACGGTGGTGGTAAGTCTGTGACTACAAATTTGCAGGGGTGTGAAGATGGGAATGTGGATCAGAAGCAAGAACCTTGGTTGAGTTCTAAGCTTGGAATCGTCTCAGAAAGGTGAAAAAATAAGAATAAAAGAAAGGAGTCGCCCTCGCGGGGTCATCCCTTGTGCAACTCTTGCTCTCTCCACCTTTCACAGCCAAAGCTCCTGAGGCCAACCCTCGCCCATGCTTGGCCTTGTCGGCGTTTGCCCTCGCCCCGACGAGGCTGATTGTTGCCTGTGGCGGTGAGGGCCACCCTCGTAGGCCATCGGAGGATCCAAAGCAGGCACAAAATAGAGGATGGAAAAGGGGAGGAGGGAAAAAAATGAAAAAAGAGAAAGGAAAAAAAAATAAAAAATTGAAAATTATTAAAATATTATTAAAACATGTCCATGTCAAGGCCGGCGTTGCCACGCAAGTCGGCTGGCTTCCATGTCAACAAAATCCGGCCAAAATTAGTCGGAAGGATTGAATTGACTCTAGGTCAAAAGGTTCATGACTAAATTGGCAGTATTAAAAGGTTTATGACTAAATTAACATTAATACAATAGATTTATGACTTTTCTAATACTTTTTCTCATGGACGACAAGTGATTTTTACACCCTGACACGAATTTTTTAGGCTTCCGAAAGGTCGTGTCCAAGCTTATTCAGTGTCCTAGATTGGCCTTAGGTGAGCCACTTGTCAAAATCTGTCCATCTGGAAAGTTCTAAACTGCTTGGGCTCGACTCGACAAAATGATGGCCGCTTATTGGACTCGTCGAGCTGGTAGGCTAGTGTCGTCAAATGTTTTCGAGCCTAATTGGCTTAATTCAACGGGTCAAACCTCAAACCTGCCGTTGTTAACACTGTACCAGCAGTTAATTCTCATTTTAAAAACTGGTGAGCAAAACTCAGATAGAGAAGTTAGTTTCTAGTACAAAAAAATGTAGAGACTTTGAGCAAGGATGGGCGGTCTCCTCTATGCGTTACTATAGTACTCCCCATAACCACTGTACATGAAATGTTCGATTGGAGACTTTGAGCCATAGCTACTAAGGTATATCCTAGACATTAAGGTCTAAAGTGACAATCCAGTCATCGTAATTTTGCTTGCACGTCAATAGTTCGTAACTCTCTCCACACAAGGTAGCGATTCGGTTTGACTCGAACTTATAGGCTTGTAAAAGACAGGTGAACACGAAATTGTTAAGCCAACCATGCTCTTAGGTTTTTAGTCATAAGATAGTCGAGATAAGCCGCTCATGCTAAAATTGAAAAGAATGACTTGCCTTCGGAGAGTTTGCCCCGCCGGAGTATCAATCATGCCGGCAAAAAAGAAAAGAAAAAATCGATAACCATCATGAGAATGCTTCACGAGTTTGATCTGTATTACTACAATATAGAACAATTTGTTAATTTAGGCTAGAAGAAAGTAGAGTATCATCCTCTCGAAACGATGATCTCCACACAATAAAATCATGGGGAATTCATATAAACATAATTATTTACTTTACAACGCACATAGTGCTTCCACGAAGGAGGTTGCGCATCTCCTATTGGCGCTTTGCTTCGCTTTTCAAACTCACTCCATCAGTTTTCAAAAGGTTGTCCCCCTTGCGTAACAGTGCCTGGATGCTCACCACGCAAGCTTCACCTTTTTCTGTTCGTTTTGTCCGAGTTCAACAATGTTTTTTTTTTTTTATGTGGAGAAGAGACGATGGTGGTCCTTTATGAGCTCATTGGCTTTTCTTTCTCGAAATGATTCAAAGAAGAAATCGAGGAAATGTCACGAAAAGGCTCTCCCCTAGTGGATAGATTAGAAGCACCATTTGAATTTTCTTTTCTTTCTTTCGTTTTCTTGTTTGTCTGGACTTATTTGCAGAAGCTTTTGCTTCTCCTCCCACATTGGTGAAAAGAAAAAAATAAAAATAATATCAAGAACTATGAAAAATTTGTAAAAGACATCATATGCCGACGTCTGTGTATTTTGAAAGACTTAGTGGATACGACATGAAATGACATCTAAATACGTAGTCCTCCAAGAAAAGAAACGGGGGTTAGTGTCATCCTAAGAGCCTTTGTACTTTCACTCATCATGCAATCAAGCACCTGAATTTTTTTCATCAATTGGCTCCATTTGTTTTATGGAAAACATTTCCGAAAAAGCATTTTCCTCATTTTTTGGCGTTTCGTTCGTTTAGAAAAATTGGTAAATGGAAAATATTTTCCTAGTCAACGGAAAATATTTTCCTACCAAAGCTTGAATTCAAGATAATGATTTCCCTTTTCAAAAATCAAAAATCATTTTTTCGAGACACCGTTGCTTGGGACGCTAGGCTAGAAATTGCTGATATAGACGTCAACCGTCCTACAAGACACGGCCAACGCCGATGTGGATCATTTTTACAAATTTTTAATAATCTTTAATTTTATAATATTTTTTCTTCTTTCCTTTATTTTTATTTTCTTCTTCATCCATCGGTTGCTGGGCCTTGGCAATGGCCGGCGAGAGTGGGTGAGGCTCGAGCCTCGCCGACCTTGGGTGAGCTCGACCTAGCCGGGATTTGGTGAGCTCGAGCCTCACCCGAGGCCGGCGAGGTCGGTCCTCTCTTGTGACCGATTTTCGGAGGAAGGAAGAAAAAGAAAAAGAAAAAGAAAAAGAAAAAGAAAAAGAAAAAGAAAAAAGGGAAATAATAATAATCAATTTTTTTTTAAATTGTAAAAATTGTCTTTGTTAGCGTCGGTTAAGCCAGTAGGACAACCAACGTCCATGTTAGATATTTTGGTAATTTTCCCGCATGAATAATGTATGTCTATTTAGGAAAATTGATTTTCCTTACCAAACAACAACAAAAAATTTCCAATTCATTTTCAAGTCTTAGTCAAGCACCAAAAAATATTGTCATTTTCCTAGAAAATGACTTCCTGAAAAATATTTTTTGCGAAATAAATGGAATTTAAGTATGTTGATTTTTTAAACATAACTCGATGAGAGCGTCCTTCAAATTGAGCACCATATCACCTAATTTTTGCCGGGGTAGACTACCTAGTTAGGTCAAAATGAAAATTTGCATATATAGAGAAGTTATTTTTTTTCAGCTCATCCCATGATAAAATTTTTCCATTTTTCTTTTCTTTTCTATTTTTCTTTTCTTTTGGCCTCTTTTCTCATTCTTCTTCCTTGGTTCCCGTCCCGCGTTATCACGTTGTCACCCACCTTTGGCCGTTGCCATTGTTATCGTCCTTATCGTCAATGTTGACCCCACGCTTGGCCCCTCTCTCTCTCTGCTCCACCAACTTTACTTTTGCCCTCTGAAAGTCCAAGGCCTGCCAAGAGAAAAGCTCTCTCCTCTTCTCTCCCATTACCCTAAGGCTTCCCAAGAATGGGAAAAAGACAACCGAACCACTCTCTGGTCTGTCCAGCTACTCTGGTCATGCGGGGAAATAATGAGCATGCACGGCATGTCTGAAAGGTGAGCTAGGGTTTTGACTTATTCGCCAAGAGAGCCAAAATATCCTAAGCTGAAAACTAAGTATAGTTGCAATGAAGATTGTAGATTGCCTTAAGGCCTCCACAAGGATAGCATTTTGTCGTGGGATTCTTATTTTGTTTCCCGCAAGTGATTTCGAGACGGATGATGTTGGGATGTAGAAATGTGTATATTAGTGGAATATATCTTGGGTGAATATGTTTGCATGAAATATTAACATGAGCAACTTTGTACATTGTTCAATATAAGTGCCCCGTGTAATGGAATATCTTCATGTTATCGGTACTTACGTTGGTAAATCAAGATTTTTGGGTATATTTATAGAGCGGTGAAAGAAAAGGGTTTCCCTAACAATGTAGGAGGGCTAAAATGTGGTAAATGTGTTGTCTGGGGCAAAATCAAACATACATGGCAGCGAGAAAATGCTCGTACTTGTCTATGTCGGCCATTGTCCTCGTGACGCATATTCGAACACTATACAATGATGAGTCATTTGTGGTATGGAATGGCAAATTGTACATTCTCACGTACGATTTTAGTGCTTGTCCATATAGTGCAAGGCTATGTCACCAAAGTAGAGAAACGAAAAGGAAGAAAAGAGAACAAAGCATGCATGCATCATCACGAATCTGAGAGAAAAAGCAAAGCAAAAAAGGAAGGAACGCAAATGGATGCGGCGATCGACCACCAACCTTTCCTTGAAAGCTGCATGTGTTAAAGATGTTGATTTTGATTCTAGTTGCATGCACATGATCGCATTTCGGATAAAGAAGGATTTTTATTCTTTTATTGCATAAATGTAGGGAAATTATCAAAAAAGTTATAAATCTATTATACTTGTGCCAATTTAGTTATAAACATTTTAATTTGGCCAATTTAGTCCTAAACCTCATAAGAATTTACCAATGTAGTCCATTTGGTCAATTTTGACCGGATATTGCTAATGTCGACGCTAGCTATACTATGTGGCACTTTTGATGATGATGTAAACAACTTTTGCAATTTTTAACTTTTAATTTGTTTTTTTTTAAATAAATAAATTAATTCTTTTCTTTTCTTTTTTCTTGCCTTTTCATTGCGGCCGACACAAACAAGGCGACCCTCGCCTAGTCCTCTCCAGCCATCGCTTGAGACCGATCACTTGCAAAAAGGAAATAGAAAAACTATGAAAGGAAAAAAAGAAGAAAAAGAAGAAAAAAAAAAAAGGAGAAAAATTTGTCCACGTCAGCGCCGACAACGCCACATAGGCTAACTGGACTGTCATGTTAGCGTTTTCCAGTCAAAATTGGCAGGAATGATTACATTAGCAAATTGTCCAAAGGTTTAGGATTGAATTGGCACGATTAAAAGTTTTGGAACTGAATTGACACGAGTGTAATAGGTTCATGATTTCTTTGGTAATTTTCCCCATAAATGTATGTCATTGCAGTTCCATCCAGCATCTTGAATCCAATCCAAATGCCTCTTTCTCCACTACCACCCCTTTTCGATCAAAAGTAATCCTAGGAATAAAGAAATTAATTCATAAAATTACCTTATAAAGTGAAATAATAAATTACAATTAATGGATATATTTAGACAAGCAAGTGATAATTAAATCAATTTGAACACCAAACCCTTTTTGTGTCTCTAACATTATCCTTTGATCAAACCCATCACCATAAAAAGCGTCACCATATATGGTTCGCTACGAATATACCTCCATGCAAGATGCATTATGCTGTCTCGTGAATGACCTCTTGATACCTCCAACTTGGGTTTAAATTTGACATTGAAAGGAAGGGATTAGGGTTTCTCTGTACTTTCAGTTTAAATTTCACATATGCTTCAATTACAAATCGAGAGGTACTCACTGATTCTGTTGGCCATTCCGCTTATGTTATGTATCTCAATACAAGAAACTGTATAAAGCAAAAGAAGTATAAGTAAAAGGAAGCACATAATTGTAGGGTTGGGTGAACCCACGTATAACGATGTCAGATTAATGCTGTTAATAAAGATTAGTACACAAAAACTGATTTGGTCACCTTATGCATTATTTGGTGCAATTTGGAAAATATTTTCTTAACATGTTGAGACCAAGAATGATATTCTAACATATAAGTGTTGAGGTTGTCCCACATAGGTTGTGGAAGGGGCTAGTGGTTAGTTTATAAGTGTGAGGGAAAGTCTTATCAATTGAGCTAACCTTTGGGGTGAGAGAGACCCAAGACCACCCAACACCGGTGTGACTGAAGAGTCACATGAGAGAGATACGGGTTATCACTGCTCCGACCTAAGGCCCGATATGTGAGGGAGAGGTTGTTGAGATTGTCCCATATCGGTTGTGGAAGGGACTGGTGGTCAATTAATAAGTGTGAGGGAAAGTCTCACCATTTGAACTGATTTTTGGGATAAGAGAGGCCCAAGACCACCCAACAATAAACTCGTGCACACATTCCGTACTTTAAACATCACTCTTAATTTTTAACACATAATGGTTCACTTTAGGAGAAATTTTGTCTCTGTGAATTCCTCTGCACAGGACATCTAATCTGATAATCGACAAAATTATTGCATTCCACACAAATTAGCAACCTTTGGTTGCATACAGTTTGTGTTTCCGACCAGTTTTGTCCTCCAGGCCTCCCAGTGTGGAAGTGATATCAGCAACAACAAATTGCTCCAACTTGGTGACCGTGATGTGCAAGGAGGTGACAAAACAAACGACATAAAAATCCAACCCAAGATTCATAATGAAAAGACTAATATACCAAACATTATCTACGAGATTTATATACTAAAGTAGTAGAGCATAGTGCGAGAGATCGCAAGCGAGCATTTAAATACGCAGGTCGTAGTCTCCATACCCAATGAGAGCCTGTCGTACTCATCTTATGTGTGGATTTCGTGGACCGGTTTTTGTGCAATCTGGTATTATTCGAGTGAATGTGATTCTTTTTCTCACTATATATAGTGCTCCTGTCCGCAACTATTCAAGAAGAATGATCTACCTCATCGGGTCTTCTCCTCCACACATCACCAGTTGCTGTACTCTCCATATCTTCTCTGTCTACACAAGGAAATGGATGGCAAGAAATTGGAATACAAAGGCGAGGCTGCACTAAAGGAGATAGAGAGGCTCACATCTGAGGCTGACATTGTCCAGCAAAACGTTCTGAAGGAGATCTTGGTGCAGAACCAGAGAACTGAGTACTTGAGCAAGTACTCGAGAGGGTCAGCACTGGACACTTGTGATTTCAAGAAACTGGTCCCCGTCATCACTTACAAGGCCATTCAACCTTACATTAGAAGGATTGCTCATGGCGAAGATTCCTCTCTAATCACAGGAAAACCCATCACCGAAATGTTATGCAGGTCTCTCTTTAACATTTGCCTCTGCTCTATTTACTTATGTTTCTCTGATTTAATTTTTTCGTTTGAGCCAATTAATGATAAAACAATGTCGTCGTGTGATTTGTAGCTCGGGGACTTCTGCTGGAGAGCCCAAGATGATGCCATCAATTGAGGAGGACACTGACCGAAGAACCTTTCTTTATAATCTCATCATGCCCATCATGAGCCGGTTAATTCATCTGATTTTCCTTTTCCCTGCTCTTTTTTCATTCGTCAAATTGAAGAATACAAATAACTGCCCTAATTATCATAGTTATCGAGCATGTGTAAAAGTATTTTTTTTTATCTTAATACCGCCTGTGAAAAATAATAATAATCCTTCGACATATGCTTTATATTTTTGCCTTGCATACATGACACGGAAATCCAAATTTTAGGTATCTCACGGGGCTTGACGAGGGCAAGGCCATGTACTTGTACTTCGTCAAGGCGGAGAGGTCCACCCCGTGCGGCCTGCCCGCCCGGACTGTGCTCACGAGCTACTACAAGAGCAAGCACTTCAAGTTCCAGGTCCCCGACGCGTACTATGACTTCACGAGCCCATATGCAGCCATCCTGTGTGACGACGGCGACCAGAGCATGTATTGCCAGCTCCTGTCGGGTCTTGTCCATCGGTGCCAGGTCCTGCGGCTCGGTGCAGTCTTTGCTTCTGCGTTCCTTCGTGCCATATCGTTCCTCGAGCACAATTGGGGCCGCATGTGCGACGACATAGCCACCGGCTGTCTAGACCCCTTTATCATCGACCCTGAGTGCCAATCTTCCATGTCGAGCATACTACTGTCACCGAACCCTACCCTCGCGGCTGAGATTCAGGAAATTTGCAGCTGTCCATCGTGGAAGGGGATATTGTGCCGGCTTTGGCCTAGGGCGAAGTACATTGAGGCCGTTGTGACGGGGTCAATGGCACAATACATACCGGCCCTCGAGTACTACAGCGAGGGGAAGCTGCCGTTGGTGTGCACCATGTATGCCTCGTCAGAATGCTACTTTGGGGTCAACTTGAGGCCACTGTGCGACCCGCGCGACGTGGTGTTCACGCTCCTGCCCAACATGGGCTACTTCGAGTTCATACCCTTGGGAGGGAATGGGACGTTGGTGATGGACATTGACGAGGAGGAGGAAGTGTCCGGTCGCAAGCTCGTGGACTTGGTTAATGTCCGGGTCGGGTGCTATTATGAGCTCGTGGTCACTACATTTGCTGGTGAGCACAATCTTTTACTTTTAGTCTCATATTTGCAGGATTATATCGTGTTTATCTTCTAAGAATATGATGTCACTTCGTCCTGATGTTGACTCATTATCCTTTTGTCGAAGATTAATGCACTCTTGTCATGCAAAAGGACATAGTGTTATCCATCGCTTCATCTTTATTCTCTAGCTTTAACTACACAGATAATCTCGTATTAATGCAACATTCCTTTGTTTTACGTGAGTTTCCTAAAACTTTCGATAATGCTGAGGTGGGAATGAGAGAGAATTTCCTTTGCTTTCCGAATCAAGTCTATATTCAAATGCTATTTTTAAAAAGGTTTATAGAACGACATTTAATTAATTTATTTTTAAAATCATATAGACAAGATAAGTACACCGGAAAAATATCAAAAAGTGTTCTGACTTTTCATTCTCACATCAATTTGCATTTTGAGTTTTGAAAACCTACAATTAACACCCCAAGTTGTATTTAACTCCCCTATTACGAATTTACCATTTTCCTTCCGATTTTGCCTCTCCCATCATTTCAAATCCAGCCGCAATGAAAAACACATTTACGCAAAGCCCAACCAACCACCACCCACTGCTCAGCCCCTCTCCTCCTAGTGCTGCCAACATGCATCGTGCTGCCGACTGCCGACTGCCGACCGCCACCCCAGCCAAGCCGCAACCCATCATCGACTAGGCTAGCGTTGAGCTTGACCCAGATCGGATTGAGCACCGATGGCATCCAACTTGACTCAAATCCATCGGGTTCAACCTAGATTTGTCAAGCTCGATGTCGGGGGAGCTCGACCCTTTGTCGAGCCCGATCATGGTCGAGGAGAGCTGGGCTCGGTGAGGGTGTGGCATCGATCGGGATCGATAGTAGCACTGCGGCTCCAATGGTGGGAGGCCAGGGCGGAGAGAGAGCAGGGTTGAGAGAAAGAGAGAGGTATGGGAGCAAGAGCAAGGGCGAGAGAAAGAGGGGGAAGGGCGAATGATATAAAGTTTGGATGAATTGAAATCGATATAGGAATGACAAGTGGAGATGATTTTTGAAATTTAAATTGGTTCTTAATAAATTAGTAAAGACTGCACCTTAATTAATAATAATAATAATAATAATAATAAAAACGTTTTTAAGATTCAAAGCAATACCCTTCTTTCTTTCTTTAGTGTCTATCCAGGAAAAGCTATTTTTCTTTCTCCGGTTTCCAATGTTTGCTTGAAGTGAGCGGAAGGAGGAGGACTAAAATGGATGGATGGATTTATTTATTTTTACTCCATAGCTTCTTTTTTTGTCAATCAATGAAGGTACCATTGATAAATCCAATGGTTTGAAAGTTGATTTGGCTTGTTCCTATTTATATATAATTTTCCAACAAATTATTATTATAATTCCTCTCCTTATGTTTCCTGTAATTAATTATCCAAAACACTAACAATCAATCCATCAAGATTGTGATGATGGCGCTTTAGCCTTTATATGTGTTGTCAATGTTAATTTCAGGGCTCTACCGGTATCGAATCGGGGATGTGCTCCAGGCGACAGGCTTCCACAACCGCGCTCCACAATTCCGATTCATTTGCCGGAGGAACGTTGTCCTCAGCATCGACAACGACAAGACGAATGAGGAGGACCTCCACAAAAGCATCACAGCGGCCAAAAAACTGCTAGAGCCTCACGACGCCCTCCTCGTGGAATACACGAGTCGCGTGGACACTTCATCCGTCCCAGGGCACTATGTCCTCTACTGGGAAATCAAGCATCATCCCAGGTCGCCGTTGTCGGCATCGTCAAACAATTCAGTGGCGAACAGGCCGACCCTCGATGATCGCGTACTAGAGGAATGTTGCATCGTCGTGGAAGAAGAGTTGGACTACGTCTACAGGCGGTGTCGCTCCAACGACAGATCAGTTGGGCCGCTTGAGATTAGGGTCGTGAAGCCCGGGACGTTCGAATTATTGATGGACTTCTTCATAAGCCAAGGAGGGTCCATTAATCAGTACAAGACTCCTAGGTGTATAAAGTCCAGTGCTGCCCTTGAATTGCTTGACGGTAACGTGGAGGCCTGTTTTTTCAGCCCTAGAGATCCAACATGGAGACCTTGAAGTCGAGTTGGGACTTGGCAGAATGTGACTTGGTGATGCAATTCCAAATGCTCATCAAAGTATCAATAATTCAATATTCATGAAGAAATAATGTAGGGCATCAATGCTCTCATGTTGATGTCAAAACGGAACATCCGGATGTCAAAGTGGAGTTAGTTAAGTTTGCTTTGCCATGGAGAAATTATCATTTTCTCTTAAAGATTGCCCTGTTTGAGACAAGGAAGTACATGTTTGATCAGGGCGTATATGTATCTATTGCAGTCAATCTCATGAAGGGCTTTGGTCTTTGGACAAATCGGTGGTGTTTCATAATTAGTTAAACAAATTCTGACCTGAGAACATTGTCTCTGGATAGGCTCTGAATCTCTACTGAAAGTTCTGGGTCTTTCCTCATTGACAGTATCACGAGTCGATACTCCTGTACTATCGACGAGATGTCCGTTAGCATGAAATGAGCAGTGAAACATTTGATGGAGCGTGAAAAGTGCGACGACCCCGTGCTATTCAAGATTACATAATAAAGGAGGATCTGCTCTAGCAATGGTGCATGATTTCTATTCTCTTGATATCAACAAAAGGAGCATATAATTGGAAGAAGATGCATCCGAGAGTGCCCCAACATGCGGATGCGAACATCCTTTTCATTGCAAGACTTTTCGAAGGGCATGGAGGATGGACTTGGGAGCTAGATCAAGGAGGAAGGTTTATGCAGGAAGTGCACTGTGCATGCCTGTGATGAAACAGAGACGACTATGTGAAGGAACAAGAGCTTTATGCTCACAGATGGGACATTTTTATACTGAAAGTGAAAATTTGATACACCCTCCACTTCTATAATCTCCTCTAGACCTGATAGAGATGAGGTTCGATCTTCGTCTCAAGTGGGTCAAACCAATTGCAGAGAGTTCAGAAGTGGACCTCTTTTTAGGTTTCAAGAGTGCAGGGGCCAACCCCCTTTTGCATGATCAATCAATTAGACATAAAATGCAACATCAAGAAAGACAAAATCTCTCGTTCGTTGCTTCTGAAATAGCACATTTTAGCCCTGATTTATTTTTCTTGATACAGATACATCTTCAAACAGTATAAGCTATCAAATCCATGGTGTCCTAGGACTAGATTTCCCTCCTATAGTGTGTACTCCATTCTAATCCAGGGGACAGCTATTTTCTTCTGTCGAAACAGTTACAGCAGTTGACACTGCACATGTAACGATTGCAATGGCAGAAAGAAGCTTTGCGGTAGCAGACCAGTTAGGACCAATATGGGGGTAAAAGAATCTCAATTGCCATCGTATCTCTCTGCTCAAGAGATTGTTTAACCTTAGGATTATGGCTTTGAGTGACGAATATCATCATTCTTGCCAGAGCTTTTTCTTGAGCAAGGACTAGATAAATATAGAAGCTAAGGGGGATAATATGCAAGCAGGAAGAAAGCACTGTAACATAAAAGTGTGGGGTTGGTTGGATTATGGGAAAGTGCCAGTGAGTCCAAAACTTTTCAGCAAGATGAATGGGAATAAATTGTGCCAGATATCTAATACAAGGTGCAAATACTGTCCATTATTTTTTTAAAGTACCCTTACTAAAATATTGGAAAGGTATTCGCCTTCAGGGTAGGACGGGTCAATAGGGTGATCACATGCTGCTCCACTCTGTCTCAGAATTGTGGCTCTTCTCCCAGCTGCTGCTGCTGCGCCCTGAACATCATAGATACCAATCAAAAAAAGAAACTTAACATCTTAGACAGTAAACTAATAGAAAACTACAAGAATGTTAGGCTGCTTAACAGGCAAAGCTTCCGAACCATGCGGTGTATGTATTGACATCACATGCTGGCAAGAAAATTGCAACTTGCCAGGGATCCAGTTGATCTCATGCACGATTAAGAGAGCCAAAAGATTTCTCAAAACTGTAGAAAAAAGGGTGCATCTAAACCCCATATTCTCTGGCTCTATTTTTCCAATTCAACTTGATTCTGTCAACATCATTCTAATTAAAAGTTTCCTTATCTCTGGTTTTGCTGGTTTTTTATTTCAATCATGAGCACCTCATACTGCTGCCTCTAACTAGAGTAGTGTCCCGTTTTTATAAGAGCTCTGCACTTGCTGGGTGAGGTCCTATCATGACTGGCTACATCTCTAACGGTTTATTTTTTTACCGATGCTTTAGATCACCACATTCACCACACAAGTTTTGCACAATCAACAGGGACATAATAACATATAAGATGTGACATGAACTGGTGATATGCTTGCCTGAAGTGTCTTTATGAACATCCCACTCTGTGTCATAGCTCCAGAACATGAACAAGTCATTAGTAGTCCACCTTTCTTTGTCAATCTCATTGCCAGTGAGTTCAAATTTCTATACATGCCCAATGCACTTTTTAGAGCCTGAAAAATGACACTAAGCAATGAGTTGCTCAGCTCGCAATACCAAAGAATGGAAGCTGATGTAACATTTCACAAGCAAAAGTTCGCAAAGCTCTCAAAGCAAATTTTTGTGCCAGCAATGACAAAATTGCCAGATTAATAGTTCGCAGAACCCAGATTTATGGGCATCTGTAACTTGTCGATGAATGGTTACGATGGAAGCATTGAAAGTATAAAGCCATCATTAATAATCCAGTACAACCTGGGAGAGTAGTGTAACATTTGTGAAAGTTATTGGTAAAGAAGACACAGAACTAAGATGGTACAGGACCAGGTTGACCAGAGTTTTGAACTCAATTCTTCTTCTGACAAGTCATTACCTCTGGGAAAGAGTAAGTTCCTTCTGCTAGCTGAAAATAGCATGCAATCGACATCTATGATTACTAGAACAATTTCACATTTAAATATGAACAGTAACTTGGCACCTTCCTCTTTGGAGCTAACTTTGGAGGGTCAAGTATGACAATATCCCATGACTCATTTCTTAATAAAGCACTCTTCATAAATACAGTTGCGTCTTCTTTTAAAAAAGAAATCCTGGCTGGTTCCAATCTATTAAGAGCAATATTTTCTCGAGCAAGCTCCAAAGCAGGCAATGACGTATCAACACCTGAAATGATATATGGACAATATCAAACTAGCTGTAAAAGTTCATCAGCCCCAGGGTACCCTCATTGTAAAGCAAAATGATATTGGCCATTTTAACTAACCATTGGAAATACTTTAAGTCCACGTCACATAGTTATAATTAGAAAGAAACACGATAATACTTCAATGGAATCTCTATATCCTCTCTTTATGGTTCACAAGGATTCAAAAGGAAGTCCTTTTACTAGAAGCCCGAGCCAAAACTCAGATTACAAATTGAGGTTGACAAAAGAAAGAGTCAACTATACAGACTACTTCAGCTACAATTAAATTTTATTTATGATTCAACGAGGGGAAAATTGTATGCACTTACGTAGAAGGGCCGCTACTAATTGCAGGTGTGATGATTCTTCTAATGAGTTTCACCCCAGATGACAGGCGACTTGTCCTCCTTTGTTAGGTAGGAACCTGGGACTCCCCAGCCCTTTACTACATCTCACATCGCATAGACTACCCCCAAGTTGGGGATGGAGGGAAGATCCTAAGCTTGCCGTCGAGCTTCATTAGATCCACCTTCCCTATGATGAATGATTTTTAGTTTTTTAGTAAACTCTGCTCTTCATTCCCATTGGGCTGTTCAGCCCTTTATGAGCAGCAATCCTGGACGTTATTTCTTACTAATGAAGAATCTATTAGTAGCACCATGTGTTGATCTCCTACCACTTTCTCTATCAGACGTTTGCCCAAGGGCGGATGTGAGACCAGTAACTTCTTCTGATAGCTACCAGTCTGCAAGGTGTGCCCTTTGTCTTGACCCAGACAAGACTAGTTCTCTCTCTCTCCCAACAGCAAAGGCTCTAAAATGACTTGATGCGAAGTTCTCACAGAATGAATGCAATGGTTTATATTGTTCCAGCTGATGTGGTTTGACAAAGGCCCAAACCGACATATTGTGGAAGTATTTGGACATAGAAACTATAATGCAAATGTTGGTAGTTGATAAAGTGAATTTTCATCACTTGTACAGCTATATGAACAACCAAATTCCTGATGACTCTGGATCACTTAAGGGTAGTGGTGGCATTGTCACAAAAAGAGTAATAGAATGCATAGTTAAGCCATACCCAAAACGTCAACTGCACCTCCCCTGACTGCATTTAGGGAAAACCCACCACTGTAGCAGCATAGGTCAAGAACTCTCCGACCATCACATACCGTGGATATAAACTGACGGCTTTCACGTTGATCAGCATAAAATCCTGTCTTCTGGCCATCAAGTGAGACGACATAAGCAATCCCATTCTCAAGAACCTAGGATGAGCCATCACAAAGGTAAACATCAGATGACTATATGCGAAGAGAACTTCTTGTTAGAGTGGGCAAGGAAATTTACCCAGCTTGTCACTTTCAGCCATTAGTGATCCTTTTATCTAGAGTACTTTCCAAGACACAAAAAGTTCCATTCTTCATTTCTTCCACCCTAAGAGCATTTTCAGGCCCAAAAAGTTTTTAGGCAGCCTCCCAAATTTCTAAGTGTCTCTCAGAAATTGCACCCTATCAAAAGAGGTATAGTCCTAGATCCTCCAGTGGTATAGAGGATTAGATAGTGTGTGGTTCTAAGAACTTATCAATAACATGATACATATTTACATAAAAGTTTCACTTAAGCAAATCTTAGTATAGATGAAAAAAAAGTGAAGCAAAAACTTCTAACAACCAAAGCAGAAGGTCTGTCAACTATTCTGTACCTTAGTTCTTTTAGGACAAGTAGAAGGCTGCATCTCCTGCAATTTGGGTACATCCAGTCCTTCCTCTTTTAACATTTCAATGGATGGTCTCCAGCTTATGTGATTTATGCCACCGATTTTACAAATGAAAGCCTTTATTTCTTTCTTGTACTTCTCAACCCAAGCAGCAGATGATGCTACCACGGCCAAATCCCCAAAGACATCGACGATCAAACCCGACAACCTAGATGCGGGCAATATTACTCCCATTAAGGAAGAAAAACATGGTACCAAGTATATGTCCAAGTAAAAATTAGCATAAATATGAAAAGGGATGCTCCCAAGCCAAAATTAGGACAGAAGGGGAGGGTATTTGATGATTCAAAGAACACTAATTTTATTCACAAGATTTAACATAGTGGCTATGAGTGCTCGACTTAGCTGCGCATCTGTATGCCTAATATGAGTTATCACGGATACAACTTGGATACTGCAATATATTCCTGGGCAATTGTGCTCGCATAAAACTCCCTCTGGCCATATAGTGTCAATGGGCAATGTTCCACATGAACACGACCAGTTCTTCGTCTTAACCAATATATCGCCAATCCATTCCTCAGTACATGAATTAATCAAGCTCACAACAAAAGACAAACCACTCTATTCATAAAAAGTTCATCGAGACTATACCTATCCCCTTCACTGTTGATCAGACGATACGCATTCGTGCTGCCGGAAGGCAACCCCAAACTCTTGCGCAGCTCTATGGCTGCCTCGATTCTTTTCTCGAGCAACTTCTCCATGTTCAATGCACATGTAGGATTCCTGCCACACGGATTAAACACTTAAAAGAAATTTGCCAACCCGGGGAGATGCCAATGCGAAACGAGAAAAGTCATTGGTAGAGTTCAGTAACCACACCCTGTTGCTTCCTCTTCTAGCTGCATCAGCCTAACACAGAACATGGAAATCGAATTGTACAAGCCCCACCCAATCGGTTTCTCTGTTCCATCAGCCACCATCACGACATCCCCAGTTCTTGGCGGCGGCTGACCGATTATCCGGTCGACAGCGCCACTGTACACCATTGGACTGCCATCCTTGAACAATTGGGTCTTCCCCTTCTTAAGCACGACCTTCGCAATACCTATCTAACAAAACAATATAAGGGACAGCATCACAACTCAGAGAAGTTGGCAAAGTAAGTATTTTTACTTAGCTCACTGCCAACACCCAATATATGTTGCACAGACAGGAGTAGCATAAGTCGGGCACGCCAGAGGAATGACGGAATCACAGGCAAGCCACTTATCTCACACGCTCACACACACACACACACACACGGGGAGCGAGAGAGATACCCGGGGAGTGAGCGAAAGAGAGTTCTTGAAGCGTGGCGGTGGCTGGAGCCGTAGAGAGAGAAAGACACTTCATCAAGCGGGAGGGAAGCTGAAGCATCTCTCTCTCTCGGGAGGTTTAGAAGGAACTCCCAGATAAAGAGGCAAACACGCGCAAAAAATGATGGAAAAATAGGAATTATTTTCAAATACAAAATCGGGGCCGAATACTTGGGATGATTACATAAATGGTCTATACACTTTGGCCCATTATGCATTGTATTTCCTAAATTTTTAATTTGTTCAATGTGGTCTTTGAACTTTAGCCTAAAGTGCAATGTCGTCCTTGAACTTTTAATTTGTTCAATATGACCCTTGAATCTTAGATACGCGTTCAATATAAATCCATAAACGATATGAAAATGTTCAATATTATACTTAAAATTTAATTCCTGGAACAACAACAGTAAATATTTTTATATAGTTCAAAGACTAGATTGAATATCTATCAAAAGTTCAAAAATCACATTAAACAAATTAAAAGTCTAGGGCTAACATTGCACATTGAGCTAAAGTTCATGAATTACATTGAACGTATTAAAAGTTCTTGGATCAAATTGCATATTCGGCCAAAATTCAAAGACCATTTATGTTATTTTTCCTAAATAATTCATAAACGATCTACCACACAACTAATGCTTCAGCTACTAGATTAAATTTAGGGTAAATACCATCAAAAACCACAAACTTTATCTATTGTGATACATTTACCCTAAATTTTTTTTGTGACACTAAAAATCCCAAACTTTATCTACTGTGACACATTTACCCCCAAACCTTTTCTTTTTTTTGAAAAATTGTCCCATCTCAAAGGCATTTTCGTTTTTTTATTAAATAAAATATTTAAAAAGCACAAAAGAAATTGAATAAGGGAGGGCCTGCGGCAGGCCCTTAGTGCCACTGCCCCCGTCGCCGAGGCCTCAGTGAGGGCCGTCGACCCTTACCGACCACAGGCAAGGGCTAGGCCTGTTAACCCTCACCTCTAACCATCGTTGGGTGAGGGTCGTTGACCCTCGCCCAGCGGTGGTAGCCCTCGGTGAGGTTGGCCAAGGGCCCCGTCAACCCCCACCGACCTCATTGAGGGCAACCATTGTTGGGTGAGAGCTGGCGACCCTCGCCCAGCAGTGATTAGAGGCAAGGGCTGCAACCCTCACCTAGATTTGGGTGAGGGTCGCCAGCCCTCGTCGAGGCCCCGACGACGGGGACGGTGGCGACAAGGGCTTGCCACAGGCCCTCCCTTGTTCTATTTTTTAAAAATAAATATTTGATATTTTATTTAATAAAAAACTAAAAAGATAAAAAAAAAATTCCCTTGAGGTCAAGCAATTTTGGGGGTAAATGTGTCACAAGGATATAAGCTTGGGGTTTTTTGTGTTACAGAAAAAAGTTTGGGGTAAATGTGTAACTATAAGCAAAGTTTGGAGGTTTTTGCTGACATTTACCCTTAAATTTATGCTTCGTCTTCATGTCATTGATCGTTATAATTCTAAAAATTTTCCAACAAATGTCATGTTTCTTGGAAGTGCAAGTTTATGAACTCAAAATGATGATTAGTTGCACGCCATGTATTTGTCTTTAGATTTTCAAACATCCATGGCATTGCAAGTTTTAGTCAAATCGGTATTAGGGTCTGTTTGGTAACACTCTAGATTCTCTGATTCTTATTTTTTTTTTCTCGAGAACAGAAAAAGAATAAAAATCTATTTGATAACTTTTTGTTCTCGGGAACAATTTTTGTTCTTGAGAATAGATTTGGAACATAAACAAGAATAAAAAAAAAAGTTGCTTCTTTGCTCTCGAGAATAAAAAGAGAAACAAGCTTAGGAGACCGCTGCCGCCGCCGGTTGTCGCCGCCTCCGCTGACATTTTTACAATTAAATGAAAAAAATTGGGAATAAAAATTTTTAGGGTCATACCAATCGCATTTATGTTCTTTTTTTATTTCGAGAATTGAAATTTTGTATAGTTACCAAATGTGAGAAAACGTTAGAAACTCTTTCAGGGAGCAGAATAAAAAAAGATCATTTCTGCTAAAAAATTGTTTCTATGAACAGAAACGTACGCAAGAGTATCCTTTCTACAATATCAGTACCCATCGAGATAGCTCTCTAAAGCTCCTCTTGTTAAGATATTTGACTTTTGAAATAGTAAAGTGCGAAATTAATTCTTCACATAGCAGAAACTGTTCGATCATAGCAATATTATTAGGTGAATGTTGTATATGCACACAGAGAATTTGGACTATTTAAAATGGGGCTCCCTACAACTTCCACTTTGATTTTGATATAGACTACACACTCACCTAATAATTCTTCGTATATAGGAAGACACATCGTAGCTAATCCTATGGATACATACTTAATGTTATGACATAATGGGTATGGCTACTTCTATGTTTATAAGGCACGGCGACTACGAGATGATAATTATGGATGCGTACGGTTTTAGTTAGGACCCTCTAAGTACAGGAAATTTCTCTAGTTTGATTATTTTATGAACTGTCTAACTACCTAACCGGTTAAAAATAGCTCTAGGTAACCCATCCTTATATATCGAATTTAGAGTCGAGGGGCATACTAATTTAACTGGTTAGGAGACATTATGACCCAATGAAACCAAAATTAAAGAGAATGTTCTTTTTATTAACTCTAGATGTTTTGATGAACTTATAAATATAAGATAGATAATTAACATTTATGCTACCCTGATAATGTAAGTAGCGAATTTTTTACCAAAAAAAAATGTAAGTAGCGAATTCATATATTGTGCAAGTAATCATTGCTTCTGACAAAAAAAGAAGAAGTAATCATTGCTAAAGTTTTTAAAATCATAAAACAATTTAGCGAAATTGAAATAAAATTTTGACATTCAAAAGTTATAAGCAGTAAATTTTCTCACTGCATAATAAATATTATAGCTTATGAACATACTATTATTTTATGGAAAATTAGAGCATACAGACAAGTGTCACGGGCAGGTTGTTTCTTACGTTCCCTAACCCATGCAATCTTAGGAATTTTTTCTCAAGTCAGCCTACTCGCTCACACACACGATACAAAGGGTCGGACAAAGAACGCCATGGTGTATAGAGAGGAAACCGAAATTGTATTCAATGTGGTGTCTTACAAATTAGGGGATGACCCCTTTATATACATAAGTGGGAGACCCTTTGTCTTCCCTAGTTTTCTCCCCACATGCCTTGTCTTACATGGTTGGATTGATATAGTTTGTCCTTATCCGAGCTGTCCCTTGTGGGACTCTCTACTTTCGCTTTTTCAAAACTCATCATTACAATCATGGGTGTCCCTTGGACTTCCCTAGAAGACTTTCTCGCCTAAGCCATCTTTTGAACACATTTGGCCATCTTGGGTCGTTTATGGGTCACCAATGGGCCGATGCCTTGGTTTGTGGTCCATCCAGTACCGGTTCACGGCCCATCCTTGTGCGTGGATTTCTTTGGGCCATGATATTCTCCTCCATCTAGTCGGGCAACACCCCCGTCGCCCCTTCAGCATGGAAGGCTTCAATCTGCTTACGAAATTGCCACAGGATCCCAACTTGCCTCACTCTCTGGTAAACCTCTCTATCGGATCAAGTATTCACGTTTGGGCGCACGATATCATTTTCGGATGACTCGGTCCGCTAGAATGGTGTTGATGTCTCGATCATATAAAGTTTTTGCCCCAAGAGGCACCCATTGTGACTCCCCCTGATTCGGTCTCTCCTCATCTTCATGGAACGGCTTAAGCATACTGACGTGGAACACCAAATGTACTTTTAACTTCGGTGGGAGTTCCAGTTTGTATGCCGCCTTGCCGATTCGTTGTATCACTCAGAATGGGCCCTCGTATTAACGGATCAGCCCCTTGTGCACATCTCAGTACCGTAGGACCAGGTGCAACTTAACCAACACTAGGTCTCCAACCTGGTATTTTATGTGCCAACATTTCTTATTGGCCCATTTCTTCATTCGCTTTGCGGCCTTGTGTAAGCAAGTCCGTGCCAAGTTGGCTTGCTCATGCCACCCCTTTGCGAATTTGCAAGTCACCGGGCTGCTTCCTCGATAGCCCATTGCAACCGTGCTTGAGGTGAGCGGTTGCTGTCTCGTCACGATTTCAAAGGGACTTTGGCTTGTAGACTCACTTTGCTGCAAGTTGTAAGAGAATTGGGCCACGTTGATTAGCTTCACCCAATCCTTCTGGGTCACACTCATATAGTGTCGGAGGTACACTTTCAAGAATGCGTTCACCCTTTCTGTCTGACCATCACTTTGCGGGTGTAAGCTTGTAGAGAAGTTGAGGTCCGATCTGAACAACTTGAAGAGCTCGATCCAAAATTTCCCCATGAACTGAGGGTTGCGATCACTAACGATCATTCAAGGTACTCCCCAATTCTTAAGGACATGTTTTAGGAACAATTTGGCTGCCTCCTCGACTGGGCAATCCTTCGTGGTTGGCAAGAATGTCGCATATTTGGAGAACCAATCCACTATGACCATAAGTGTCCGATACCCTTCAGACTTGGGTAGGCTTACAATGAAATCCATGGATATGCTCTCCCATGGTCGTTCCAGAATAGGAAGTGGCTCAAGTAGTCCTGCCGACGAGTGTTGTTGAATCTTGTCCTATTGGTATACAAGGCATGTTCGGACATACGCCTCGACATCATCGCGCAGGTGCAGCCAAAAGTACCGGTCTTTCACAAGTGCCATGGTGCAGTGGACACCATAATAACCCGCCCACTTGGAGTCGTGGCACTCTCGAAGTATTTCCTTTCGTAGTTTCCCATGAAGAGGCACACAGAGTTGTCGCCCCTTGTTATAGAGGAGCTCGTCTTTGCACTAAAAGTGTCGGATTTTGCCTTCCCAAGCATGCTCAATAAGGGTCTTAGCCATAGGATCATGCTTGAGCCCCTCCTTGATTTGCTCAGGCCACAGACACTCAAACCGACTCATGGTAGCCAATTCCATCTTCTGACTAAGTGTGTCGGCCACAGAGTTAGCTGTGACGTCCCAGGCACGCCACTTTCTAACTCGTGCATCTTTTAATATTTTTACTTTCGGATTGATGCAAACGGAAGACAAGGCAAGACGCTAACGAGAATTCACAAGGATAAATTACAAAGATTATAGACAAATGCACTACTCCCATTCATTAGCCACCACATATTAGTTGCTTACACATAAGTACTTCACTTACATTAGATTTAACCTCCAAGAGACCACGATATGTATATCAAAAGACAACGTCTCTAACGCCTGGAAGAGGGTCCTAAAAAGTTACCTAACCCTACTACATGGTGTCATTCCCTAACAAAAGTGTGTCTTACTACATAAAGACACTATCTACATTATGTATCCAAAATACCACAGCAACTACGCCTCTTCCTCCTTTGGATCGGTGTACTCCTCTGGAGTGATGTCACTGCTCCCTCTATCCTCATCAGCAAAATGTAAGGGTCCTAAAAGCCTATCGCCTTGCCTGATATATCATGCAATGAATTGGTATGGAACCAAGGGCACACGTCCCACATTGACCCATAAATTGGTCGTGTAACGGACATACATTGAAGTAGACCAAAGAAAAGCAATATCTTCTACCGAACGTTCAAGACAAACGAGAGCTCTATAGCGTGCCAAAAGAAGTACATCCATGCTAAAAATCTGGATAATCAACAGGAGTAAGCTGACGCTCAACAAGAGAAATAACTAGTTCATTAGTCAATCGATCTACCTAACACTCGATCTTAGGACTCTAACTAACATGAAGGATGACAAAGAACACTAAACATGTGTAAAACACAATTCAAATGCAGCATGCAACAACTATTTGAGTAATACTAACAAGCATTTCATGTAACACCACATCCAATAACTACATATGTATTTCTATCATGCACTTCATATATCACACATTTTCCTTTTATTACTTGTCATGTCATCGTGTCCACCCCATCTCACAGTACAATCGATTTGCTAGTCGGCCTATGCGGGTCACTTTCGGTTTGCAAGCCGGACTTCCATGGTTTGTTAGCCACAGGCATCCTTACTCCGGGGCATCTTGGTTTGCTAGCCAAGGCCTACAAGGTTTGTTAGCCTTGGGCATCCCGACACCGATCCTGGCACCATCGGGGTTCTTGGTTTGCTAGCTAAGACTTCCAAGGTTTTCTAGCCTTGGGCATAATGTAACATTAATTTCTTCTCATACATTCAGGCATTTCAATTTGCAAATGCAATTACATGACATTTCTAAGTATCTCAAGCATTATACTTTCGCATGCAATAATACAATGCAGTATAAATCTTACTTATGCAGCATGCCTTTCACGCCTATCTCAAGTACTATAACTTGTAATGCCCACACGATAACACCTAGTTCATGCCATGTGCTTATTCCACACATCTTTCTTGCCGAACCACATCAATTCAGCTTGCACAAAGACTAACATGTAAGTACTAAGTAGAATTGAACCTCAACTTTTGGTGTCAAATAAAATTACTAATGGATACATAAAAATCATGCAGAAATTTAGGTTGATAGTTTGAAATGTTATAAGCAACTTTCATTCAGGAGATAATTTCAATTGATGTGTAGAAGAAAAAGTTTTCCTCAAATTTCAAAACTTGGTCAAGTAGAAACAGTTTTGAGCATCCAATTAATTCTTCGCCTTTACCTAAGTAAATCAATCTGAAAAATCACGAAACTTGAGTATGTCGTAGAAAAGAGTATACTATAAAATTTTTATGAAGGATACTAAGTCCAATTCAGCTTGAATAAATTGCAAAAAATTGTCCAAACAGAATGTAAATTCTGTCACTAGAAACTGGAAAAAGGAAGTCAAAGGAAACTTCATCTCACCAATCTAAAAGGCTTAAAATATTCTAAGATTTATATATGTTATAGCTGTGAATGTCCTTTAAAACTTTCATGAAGGAAGTTTGTTTAAATTTGTTTGGAAAAAATTCGTAAAAAATAGGAAATATGAAAAGGTCATAGTTGTGTTTACAAAACCATATCAGAATTCGTGAATGTTATAGGCCATTAAGCACCTCATCTGAATCCAGAAAATTCTGAAATTAAATTAACATGCATAGCCATTTCAAGCACTCTTTCATCAATATCAAACACATGCAGCACCATAAACCCACAAACACTTCAATCTCAGAACAAGACATTCACGAAGCAAGAACCACAATCTATCCTCTACAAAAAAATCGAAGCCCTAGGAAGATCAAGAAGATTAGAAACTAGCTACTTCTCATTGCCTTGAGTGAGAATGACTCAAATTTGATCCTCGGAGCGGCTAGTTTTTGAGAGCTTTTGAGAGAGATAAGTGAAGAAAATGAAATGTGAGAGAGAGAGAGGGTGGTCTGGGGCCGAAGGAAAGAGTGAGGGGGAAGGGATAAAACTTAGCCTTTATCTTTCTTGCAAGAAGCTTGCCAAATGGCAAGTGATGAAAGACACTTGTCCTTAATCTCATGCATGTTGATTCTTAGGAGTTAACAATGGTTTAAAAAGATAATTTAGTGAAGATAATGGTGATTAAGGGGTGGCCAAACCAATTGAGGGAAAAAAAAGAGAGTCTTAGGTCCATTTTCATGTAATCTAGACATCAGGCTAAAAAATTAACACTATACATTATCCTACGGGTCTTTATATTTCGAACAAGACAGATGTTCAATATGACATTCCTAAAATTTGCTAAACGATACAATTCCAAATGTTGTCACTTAAATAAATCTAATAACTATTAGCGTCAAATGTTATTCTCTGTGCTAATTACATGTAAACGGAAAAAATCAGGATGTCACAAATCTCCCCACCTTATGAAATTTACTTCAAACTGGTACATCTGTGACAAATTTACCATCTATTAATTTTCGTCAAATTTTATTGTCAAATTGATGAGTTTGATGACACGTGACAATTGATTGGGTGTGCCAGTTTGCAATTTTACCCTCCGTTTGTCTCAAGTGGGCTAGTTTGAGATTTTTTGTTGTATTAACGAAATTTAATGGAAACTAGCGAATGGTAAATTTGTCATATGTGTACCAGTTTTGGGTAAATTTATCACAGATGTACTAGTTTGATATTTTTGTGGTTAAAAAATTAGTTTAAGGTAAATTTGTCACATGTCTACCAGTTTGAGGTTTTTCGTGGTCAAAAAAATAGTTTTGGGTAAATTTGTCACAAGTGTACTAGTTTGGGATTTTTTGTGATATTAACCCCAAAAAAATCTCAAACATTTGCATTCATACTAATTTAATCATAAACATTTTAACGATTTGCCAATGCAGTTCTAAACCTTTATATCGTGCTAATTTAGTTCTAAACCTTTTGACGATTTAACAATTTGCCAACATAGTTATTTCGGAAAATTTTGGTCGGAAATTGCTGACGTGATAGTTTAGTCAATGTCGGACATCCTACGTGGCACAGTCAATGCTGACGTGGATAATTTTTTGAATTTTTTATTATTCTTTTCTTTCCTTTTTCTAACCTTAGGCCAACGAGATCGCCGGCCGACCCTCGCCGACCATAGGCTAGGGCCAATGACCCTTGCCTAGTCTGGGCGAGGGTGTTGTAGCCCTCGCCTGGTCTGGGCGAGGGCCTCTGTGCCCTAGCCTAGTCTTAGTGAGGGCCACTGTTACACGGACATGTGCATATTGTGCGCGTGTCCGAGGTTAACCACGTGTCCGAGACTCGAACACGCGCGGACACGCGTGTCCCAGAAGCTGCTCCCTCCATCTCGGCTCTCTCTCCCTCTCGGCTCTGGCTCATCCTTTGCCAACGCCACGATCGTCGCCGCCGACGGTCACGACCTCTTCCTCAACGCCTTCTCTTCCAATCTCAGGTGCGATTAAGTGCTGAGTTGAAGGGAGAAAAGGCGCCGTTGCAGATCTGCGAGGCGAATGGAATGAGGAGGAGGAGGAGACGAACCTGGGGGAGAGAGGAGGAGGGAGGGAGAGCGTCGGGGAAGGAGAAGGGCAGGACGTCCCAAGGCGACTAGAAGAGCTGGCACACGTGCGTGGAGGGGAGGGGGGCGTCCGGTGGCGAGGCGTGCGAGCGGAGGAGGGAGGATTGAGGAGAGCTTGGTGTTCTTGCGGATCCTATGCTGATGATGGGTGATGATGATGCGCTCGAGGATAAATACACGCAACACACACAGACGTTCTGTTGAGAGAGAGAGAGAGATGGATAATGATGGATCTAAAGTGGGTTTTTATCAAATATATACTGATAAGTACAATTTCTGGACGGTGGAGTGTTGACCACAAGTTTCCGTGGGAAGTGCTGCTAGGAAGTGATATCTTTCTAATTTATTTAAAGCACCAAATCAGAATTAATGAGAATCAATTTTTCAAAGAAATTAAGTAAAAAGCAATTGGCAGTGGAGAAGGCACCAGCATTTCCCTATATAATATAATACAAATATATATATTGACTTGCATCTCCCTTAATTTGATTAAGGCTTTGCAGATCTCGAGGAGAGAGAGAGAGAAAGAAGGGTAGAGAGAGAGACACACACAGAACTAGATGATAAGGAGAGGGCTTGACATGATTTTTAAAAATAAGCATTTGACATCAATTTCATTACTCATAAATCTATTGCAATACTTTTTAAAATAATTTATCATATATATAAAAATATATTTTAAAAATACAACGTGTCGAAATTATCTATTTTTGAGAAATTTCGTGTCGGCGTGTCGTGTCGTGTTGCGTCGTGTGTCACGTGTCGGTGTAATATAGGTGAGGGCTACGACCCTCGCCTGTGGCCGGCAAGGATCATCAATGACTTTGCCGGCCTAGGGTCAAGAAAAAAAATGAAAAGAACAAAAAATAAAAAAAATCAGAATTTTTTTTTAAGTATAAAAAAAATTTAAACCTATTGCATTTGTACTAATTCAGTAATAAACATTTCAATTAGACTAATTTAAGTCTAAACCTTTTCACAATTGTATTAATTTAGTCAATCTAACCAATTTAGGCTAGAGATTGCTGACGTGGACGTCAGCTATCTTTTGTGGCACTATCAACGCTAATGTGGACAAATTTTACTAATTTTATTTTTGATTTTTTATTAATTTTTTTCCTTTCTTTTTTTGTCCATTCTCCTTCCGCCAGTGGTCAGCAAGGTCGGGTGTCACTTGGGTGAGGTCGAGTGTCACCTGGCTAAGGGCAACCTCGCTAGGCATTGCTTGGGCAAGGGTCGACCTCGCCAGATCTGGGGAGGCTGGGCGTTGCCTAGGCAAGGGCGACCCTTTCTTGTGGCGGCGAGGACAACCCTCGCTCAAGTGAGGCTAGCTCTTGCCGACCACTGGCAGAAGGAGAATGGAATAAAAAAGAAATAAGAAAGGAAAAAATTATAAAGAAATAAGAAAAAATATTTAAAAATTGTAAAATTTATCCACCTGCCCCGATAGTGCCCGTAGGACGGCCAGTGTCCACGTCAGCAGTTTTCGTCCTAAATTGATTGGATGGAATGAATTAGTACTAAATTGGTCCAATTTAATAGGTTGGGGTCTGAGTTGATATTAATACAGTATGTTTATGACTTTTTTTTAGTACTTTTTTCCCTAAATTGGTTAAATTGAAATGTTTATGACTGAATTGGTATAAGTACAACAGATTTAGAACTTTTTGGATAATTTTTCGCAGAAAGGTCGGACTCAATTATACTGTTGTCTAGCATCTACCGTTTTTGGTAGTCTCCTTTTTCTAAAAGCCAATGTCATGCATCTCGGATAGTCTGCGTAAATCAAGCTATACACGAAAGTCTTGTACCATATTTAGTCCATTTTCAATTTACTTCTATGATAAAATTCAGCGATACTAAAGATTTTGTTAATACAGTAGGTTTTTATTACGTAACATGTCTACATGATAACTCTACCTATTATCATTTTGGAAGGCAAATAAGCACAAGACTAGAAGTGACAATGACAAGAAAATCACAAATAAATGGACTTAGTTAAATAAGACAAGGTAATTATTTATTATTGTGTGACATAACGAATATAGGAAAGACACTGTTACATCATTCTTTATTAGCGTTCATTATATTCCCCCTAATCTTTCTTCAAGAAACTCTGAGCTATACGCCCGTTGCCTCCAGCCGGGAAGAACCCACCGGGCTTGTATTCACTGCCACTACCATAGACTATCCTCAGTATCTCCGGCGGGGTCCGCGAGTACGACAGAGAGTTCACGTCCGCCGACAGCACGTTGCTCGTGGTCCGGTTCTCAGCCCCGAGCTCCTTGGGCACCATGATGCCCTCGTCCTTCAGCCCGCACATGGCGAGCGCGTTCCTGAGCATCGACAGACGGCTGGTGAACTCAGCGACTGTCATGTTATAGGGTTCGACCTTCTCGTCCGCGCGTTCGTACAGCAGCGTCCTCAGCACTGCATCCTGGCCCGACTCGACCCCCAAAAGCGACGCGACCAGCTATATACACACGTCGAAATGCAAAATAGATTATTTGACAACCCAATTAAAATTGGTTTAAAATTGAAGAGAGAGTCAAAGAGCATGGCCTTACGCTTTTGGAATTGTAGCTTTCAAGATATGGGATGGTGCCCACATAACCGACGAGTCCCACGTAGGGAATGACATAGGATGCCAAGAGATAGTTTACAGTATTGCTATAAGGATTGAATGGAGGTTGCAGTTTTCGACCCGCGGCTTGATCAAATATCGTTTCGAAATTCTGGGCACTCAGATTTAACAGAGGCCTTCGGATCCCCCCAACCCTCGTGTAGATAGCCCTGCTCAACATTCATCGCAATCATTGTCCTGGCCAACGCCGATGTGAAAAAAAATAACCACACTTTTACCTGAGATGGCCGACTTCTTGATAACCGAACTCCTCGATGATGCGGCGGGTGACGGGGTCGAGGTCGGCCTTCACCGCCCCGACTGGTGGCGGGCCGCCCTGGGCTAGGTACGGGGCAAAGCTGTCGAGCCCCTGGCCGAGCGAGCCGCGCAAGAAGAACTCGGCCTCCAAGAACTCCAAGTTCATGGCGAGCTGCACCCGGTCGACATCGCTGGCTTCGATGGGCTTGCAATGGGAATCGCAGGTGACCTCGTGAGAAAGAAGTAGAAGGAAGAAGAAGCAGGAGGAGGAGAAAAAAGATGGGTTTCTCATTTTGGTGAGACGTCTTTACACCGTGTGGAAAGTGGAAATAATGCATGCATGGGATAGATTACATAGAGCTATTTATACAGCGATGTGGTGAGAGAGCACACGTTAAGCACTCGAAAGCCAATTTTCAAAATTGAAGACGTGGAAGTGTCTCAGCCCCAAAATTGCACGCGGTTTGTTAACGCTAAGTTTAGTGAATATTGTGCATGAGGCATCTTCTAGCTTCTTTGAAAAGTCAAGGACCGTTTGAAAACAATTCTTGCTATAATTTTTTTATTCTGACAAGAATTCATTCTTATTAGAATCAATTCTGACAAAAAATGAGAAATTACGTTTATCAAATACACTCTCATTCTACTTCTGCTTTTGGCAAGTTTACCAAACGGCGCCCGGAGATCAGCGATCGACGACGGCCGACGACTGGCGGCGGTGACAGGCCATGGTGGCCGGCGACCGACGGTGGTAGCGGCGGGCGGCGATGATGGCGAATGGGGGTGGTGGCAATCGATAGCGGTGACGATGGCGACCGGCAATCGGCAGCGATCGGCAGCGACGATTGGCAGCCTACAAGCGTGAGAAGGAAAATGAGAATTGAAAATAGAAAAGAATCACTTCTAGCAAAAATTGATTATAATCCTAGAGAATCACTTCTTTACCGAACGCAATTTTCATTCAGAAGTAGAAAACTGCTCCTGAAGTCATTCTTTACTAAACGCATTTCTACTTCAAAAATTACTTTTGGAGCAGAATTAAAAATTCCGGCAGGTTATTAAACGCACCCTGTCATTCGCCATAAAGAGTCCTTGAAATTAAGTTATCATGAATTTATCTAAGAAACATCGCCATCGTAAATTTTTCTTTACGTGAGCGGGCTTAATATCAAGGCACTTGTCCATAATCATGTTCATTAACCACCCATGTGGATACGTTAATAGGATATTTAAATATTAATCTACGCCTTGTTCTAATAGCGTAAGTTTTTTGAATAGTTAGTAGTGATTCCACAAAATCTAATATGGTACTAGAGTAGGAGGTCCTGAGTTCAAATCTTTATAGGTTCAATTTACCTTCCAAAGTTCAAATTTTTGCGGGCTCAATTTGCCTTCCTAATTAAATATGTTCACACTTAGTACTAGTCAAAATGACCAGACTAAGCATGACTAGGATGATAGAATATTTAAATATTAATCAACGCCTTCATCAAACAGTTTAAGCTTTTAAAACAGTTGGTAGTAGTCCCACAAAATCTTATGCACATATGTTGATCTCATTAAGCCCGCTTGCGTAAAGAAAACTTTTACAATGTTACTAACAGCAACGGGTTAAATCAACCGTGATTATCCTTACGTCGTGATTAGTTAGCAGAGTCTTTCTTCAACAACTATTCAATGAGTCTGCTAAAATTATGTGGTGTTTATTCAAAAGACGGGTGGAGGGAGACCTACTGTTATAACATGTCTCGAGTTTGAGCCCATTGAATAAATTCGATCCAAGATTATTTGTTATTTGGGGACATCCTAATATTCAAAGTTGGAGAAAAGATTTTCTTGATATCAGATCGTTAGCAAGAGTTATCCCAAAGTAAATAAAAAAGGAAAGATGGGCACCCTGTTAATAGTGTCGTGCGAAGAAAAGTCTAATAGTGGACTTGTTGACCGAATCCCACGTGAATTCGGTTTCCTTCTTCAGTACGCGTGGATAGCCTTTGAGATCAAATCTTGGACTTCTCTATGGTGATATATATACATATATATTGTGGGATTTCTTAAGCGATCGTGGACAAAGACATACACAGAGTCTAGAAGCGCCATTTCTTCACGAGCGCTTGGCGTGGTTTTCTCGTGGTTTCTTCGTGGAATTACATCAACAACTTTTACTGTTGAAGTTGATTAAATTGTGTGATAAGATTTGTTAATTATTTTGTGAGATTGAGATATTATTTCGTGAGGAATTGTGAGGCTAAACCCTACGTGAGTTATTGGATGTAATTGGAGCTTAAGAAACACTGAGAGTGTTTGAGTGACTCGAGTATAGTTATAATTTCCGTTGTATCGCTTAATCTATAGTGAAATTCGTGCTGCTCTCCCCGTGGATATAGGTCTTTATAACTGAACCATGTAAATCTGGGGTCCGATTTATTTTTCTATTATGTCTATTTTATTGTTTTGATCGCTCGATTTTCTAACACCCACTATCATGTATGACGCTTCTCTTAGGACCTCACAAATGTTAATCATCATTTTTATAAATCAAAGATTGAGATTTATTGAGAAAATTGTCCAAAAAGTAGTAAATCTATTGTAAAGCAACCAATTCAGCCATAAACCTTTTAATTGTGTCAATTCTGTCATAAACCTTTTGATGATATGTCAATTTGATCCTAAACTTTTTAACGATTTTGCCAATCTAATCCTTTCGGACAATTTTGGCCGGATATTGTTGTTGTGGCAATCTAGTCAGCACTAATTGTCTTACATGGCACGACTAGCAATGACGTTAACAATTTTTACAATTTTTTTAAATTTTATGAGTTTTTTACTTTTTTTCCTTTTGCCTTTTTCCCTCGGGCGAGAACTGAATTGGAAAATCATTAAAAGGTTCATAACTAAATTGACAAATCATTAAAAGGTTTAGGACTAAATTGGCACAATTGAAATGCTTAGGACTAAATTGACAAGTTGTCAAAGATTTAGGACTAAATTGGTACAATTGAAAGGTTTATGAATGAATTTGCCGCCGTATGATAAATTTAGGCTTTTTTGGATAATTTTCTCAAGATTCATTTAAACACAGTACTGTGCAAGGTAAGAATTTTCTTTTTTTTAACTCCTCTAAACAGAAAAGTGATGCTATCATTTCACGGAAAAATAATGATCGAAACATTATTTTGCTATTGATGATTGTTTACATTGCTTAGAAAGATTGATCAACGAAAAATATCTATATCTTCAATAACTATCTATGTCCAAAGATTTTCGTTTTGTTGATGATCAAAGCGATAATTGTGTTAAAAATAGTTGATCCAATTTTCATAATAGTCTAACATTCACAGGATATGTCAAGAAACTTCTAAGAATAGAATTGAAGTCCCTAGTCTTTGCGTGGATAAGGATGAAAGCGAGAAAACTCGGACATGCAGAAATACTTGGTGCAGAGAGGCCGGGATGAGCGCCTATAAATTGGACTTGGTGCACGTCCAGTCTTTCTCGAAACAGGTCAACAGACGTACCTCTCTCCCTTCCTTTTCTTATACCAACTAAATAATGAAAGTCTTTCTTCTTCTTCTTCTTCTTCTTTTCCCTTGTGCTCCTTGCCGCGATAGTCCACTCTTATATACACGTCATTGTTGTTTTTTTGCCCTATCCTTTCCCACACTCTAGGGACGATTGGATGGTTTTGAGTCGTTTGTCCTATTCATCATCTACTAAAATCAAAGCGAGGCCAGAGCCACGGGATCTAGAGCCTCAGCCGATTGGTATTGCACGTGAGTTTTGTCCTAACCAACTTTTACTATAATCATTCAATTATATTTTGAAGGGATAAGTGTATTAGAAGTCCTTAAACTTATCACGAAAATACAATTGAGTTCTAAAACTTATTACAAAAGTGCAAATTGAATCCTAAAATTTTCGAAAAGTGTAATCTAAGTCTTAAAACTTGTTAAGTTGATACAATCAGGCCTTTTCATCAATTCTGTCCAACTTGACAAAGGAAAATGCTAACAAGTTTTAAGACATGGTTGCACAAACTTAACAAATTTTAGGACTCGATTGCACTTTTTAAAAATTTTAGGACTCAATTGCACTTTTGAGATAAGTTTTACGACTTGATTGCGCTTTTGAAAGTTTCAATTTAATTGCACTTTCATGACAAATTTGAGGACTTTCAGTGCACTTATCCCTACTTTCGAAGGATTCAATTGCACCTTCGTGACAAATTTTAGGACTTTCAGTGCACTTATCTCTATTTTCAATATCAAAACTATGGCCAACGTGCCTCACAAAAACTACACATCTCTACTTTCGGTGGGAACAACTATGATTACTAAAGCATTTTGATGGCCCAGGACATATGAGATATTGTTGAAAAAATATACGGCTTCGATAGAAGGTGCAAGTATTCAGGCAGAGCAGCTACTAAAGGATGCAAGGGTTCTTTGAGCGAAAACTGCAAAAAAGGCATGGGACAAACTATAAGAATAATTTTCAACAAAGTACGAGAAGCAACAAACCATGCCGGGAGTATCACGAAAACGGTCGAGGAGGAGCATTGATTTATAGATCCATCTTCTAGAATTTCCTAGATTTAGGGCTCGTTTGAAAAAAATTCTTGCCAGAATTTTTTATTCTAGCAGAGAATGAGAAATTATGTTTACCAAATGTACCCTCATTCTACTTCTGCTTTTGGCAAGTTTACAAAACGGCGCCCGGGAATCGGCGACCGCTGGCGGCGACTGACAACCTGAATGAGAATTGTGTTTGGTAAATAAGGGTGCGCATGACAAAATTTATGTTCCAGAAATCAATTTCTGAACAAAAAAATCTATTTGATAACATGAGGAAATTTCTACTTCGGAAACAAAAATTCGTTTGATAACTGGAAAAAATTTCTATTTCTTGGAATATAAATTTTTTAAATTTTTTTTTTTTGGATAAAATTTCTAGTTCCTGGTGGCCAAAAGTTATGAAATTTTTTTGATAAAATTTCTATTTTTTGGGACAAAAATAAGCAATATAAAATTCTGTTGCATTGTGCGTATAATTTGGTGAAATGCATGCTATTCACAAGATATACATGGATATGATAACATCAGTCGTTAGTTAACACGATCCTTTTGTTTTGTCTTCTTTTTTTCTTGCATCGTGGAGGGAGACATGTGGCAATTGAATCATCCAGAACACATGGAAAGAAGATTACAAAGGTTGCAGATTCAAGTGTTTTTGCTTGATACGGCTTGTGTGCCAAGCATGGTCTCCTTCGGAGCAACCTCTTATTGAAGGTGACATCAACGTAGAAGAAGGGGTGACAATAAAGACCAAAACACACCCACAAAAAATTTCTACTTTTGAAGGGAGTTGTTTCTATAGAGGAACATTGCTGAATACTTCATATCGTCAAACTACATTAGTCATCCAAGCAAATGCCATGTACTAAACCACAACTCATCTGATTAATAAAACCATGAAAAGAGCCCGCATCACATATACAAGCTAATTAATGCGGAAGTATTCCTTTTCATGTTACATAATACAGCATTACATTCAAATCATCGAAATTGGAAATCCTCAATTACAGTTAATGGAAATACATTATAAAAGTAAAAAAAAACACTTCTTCATTCAATTTCTGGCATATTATGATCCATTGCCATTTTATTGGCAATTCTTTTCCTAAGCACGTTCATCACGGTTCCCTCCTCAGTCGATGTAGATGCATCATCTGTAACCTCATTTTCTGTAAGTCGAAATGAGTGCTCCGGATCTCCATATAGGGAAAAGTTCTTATCCCTCCTGTCTTGATCACGAATATAATTATGCATAACACAACATGCAATTACAATATGTGCTTGCTTTCGAATTGTAAATGAAGACATGTGTCTCAAAAATGAAAAAATGATTCTTTAATGCCCTAAATGATCTCTCTATGACATTCCTTAGTGAAGAATGCCTATAGTTGAACAATTCTCTTGCTATTGTCGACCATCTCGTTCTACCCCTATAATCATTTAGATGATACCGTTCACCTTTAAATGGAGTTAAAAATCCCGAATTTGCTGCGTAACCAGAATCTACCACGTAGTATTTGCCTATAACAAGGTAGACCAACATTGATCATAATATGCAACCGCAATAAAATCATAAAACAATAGAACAAGCAAATACCTTCCGATGGTCGAGGAAATTCCAAGTGAGGATTCTCTAATGTTGCCGAGAGCACCCGACAATCGTTGGCAGATCCTTCCCAACCAGCATACACGAAAGTAAATTTCATATCAAAGGAACATACACACAGCACATTCTGAGTGGTAATTCCTTTTCTACCTCTAAATGGGATCTTCTTCGACACAGGTACAAAAGCATGAACATGGGTGCCATCAATAGCACTTACGCAGCCCTGTCATTTTATCAAAGACAAGTATTACAGAAGATTATCAACAAAATGAAACCGATAATGTAAAGGAATGTACGAAATATGTACTTGGAAGTAAAGTTTATGGTTAGGATTCAAAAGAATCTCCTCGGGGACAACATTAAACGAAGATGGTATGATAACCTCTTTTGCCAGTTTGCTAACTGCTTGCAACACTATAGTGAAGTACTTGCTAATAATTTGTTCCGAACGTTGGAATCTCTCACATAAATCTCTATTACTGTTCTTGTGGCAAATCATAGATAAGAAGATCCCAAGTTGTTCATCTACTCTAATAAATCGACTATCTTTTAACCAACCTCTTGCCTTCATCAAGTCACAAAGGTTGCAAAAGACATGTTTCTCCATTCTAAAAGCTTCATATACTCTATCTGAATGTCCATAAAGAACCTCCCTCATCCATTCAGGTCCTGACAATATGTTGTCCCGAATAAGCTCTCTTGTGTGCATGGACATATCCACCGTTGCAATGCCGAACCATGCTATCAGTATATCAAAATCAAAATCATCATCATCAAAGTCATGTTCAACTGACTCAACTGGTGCTACCTGTTCAATATACACACTACTTTCATCCCCCTCCATATTACCTATGACAACACACAAAATAAGAACATAAACACAATAGATAAGTAAGGAATCCAATGACCATCAACATCAGTCATAATGTCAATATAGTTGCATGAAAAAGAAAACCCACAGTGTTTCAAATACATTAATCATTAATGAAATATAACTCTATAGCATATATGCCAACATCTACTTAAAGAGAATCAAGAAGTCCAATTCTCCTTTCAGGTAAAGATGTGATGAAAGCCTCTCTCCATGGGGCTTGAAGGCATGCTTGGTTTACAGCTTTGTTGTAGGTAGAGGTTTCTAACTCAGGCATGGCATTTAGGACAGTAACCACTGATGCTACGGAGTAGGGGTCCATAGGTTGTGGGGCTTGTGAGGTGATGGAGGCAGTTGTGGCAATTGTTGCTTGACTTGTCCTCAATTTGACCAAATCTTGAATGGCTTTGCATGTGTCAACATAAGCAAATGAATTGCTCTTTCTCATTCTCTTGGAATTTGGAATCCTATCCAACTTGTGCTTCTCACGAGTTGGGGTGGCACCAACATCACCAACGTCAGGTGCAAAGACTCCCTCATCAATATGGTGTTCAATAAAATCCTCCGAATCACCTACTTCATCAGCGTCACCATTGTAATCACCATCACCACCATTGTCACCACCACTGCCCATGTCATCTTCCTCCGACGGCACAAAGTATTGTGAATTTCCTATTGCATGGTCTCCAGTAGCATACATATCACCAAACACAATACACAGATCAAGATACTCAGGAAACCCATCCTTCCTAAATTTAGCCCATTCGCTATGATCCTGTCATTTTCACAATGAAGACATACGTCAGCAACATAATCAAAGCTTAAATCCATAAGAACAAAATGACCCAAGTAAAGTAAAACGCTACCTTGATGTGAGGCTCCCATACACTTGGATCCTCCACAAACCGTTTTGTTTACATTATCTCATCCAAATCCAGATTGTGAAAGAAGCTTCTTAAAACTACCATATTGTTTCTTCAGCTTGTTTGCCCTATTCTTCAGCTGAATTAGATTAAGGTGGAGTCTTGTCTGTTTATTGAATTCAACTAGTATGTTATTCCACCCAGCTTTGTTGTAGGTCGAGGTAGTGCGATTTCCCTTTCTTACCTCTTCTACCAACAAACTTACAAACAATTTATTCAAAGGCTCAGTCCACTTTGCCATGATAGCCTCTTTGTGGGATGCCGATGCCATTAAATCTTAACTGATTGAGTATCAAATAAGCCAACTCATCAAATGCAATAAGAAAAGGAGAGAATTCAAACAACATATGTAATCTAACCTAAGGAACTAAGATGAAGTTATATTACACTGGATTCCCTTACTTGAGGTTTCCACCTAAGTCACAATTTCAAAGTACCTCTTAACTAACCATGCTGTCTCTTTTCAGTCAAGCGACCATACATATGTAATCTAACCCAAGGAACTAAGTCTGTAATCCCAGTAAAGATGTGAATAAGCACAAAATCAAGTTCCCAAGGCAAGGGCAAAACCGCGTTGCAAGCCATCAATCGATTACTAGTTTCCCAAATAATTCATTTGGCTTCCAATAGTTTGCCTTGGCAGAACGGACCAATAGAATGGAGGCACAAAACCAAAGGAACCCTATATGCCTGATTGCTATTGCATCTATCAAGTGAAAAGTATGAAATGCTAATGGAATATAAATGAAAATTTTATACTACGAAAATAAGCAAGGAATTGACTGTGCAGTTCCTAGATCAACTCCTCAATATGAGTAGCATCAATACAGAAAAAAGAAGAAGTCAAGAGCAAATAAAGCTCATACGTGGAGAAGTCAAGACATGAATAAAAGTAGGGGAGTTCATAGAGATTGCTAAAACAACATCATCATGCAAAAATTCAAACAACATCATCATACGGTGTTAACCTAATTAACATAGGAAATGCAAATTTATGAAAACGCTACTGAAAATACAAAAAATCACTGAAAAACTCATCAAAACGACTCTGAAACGCAAAAAAATGACATCCATTAAGGCATAGCAGTGAGTTTCGACTAGCGGCCTGTTTCCATGCAACTGAGCAAATTTCAGCCCATTCCGAGTTCGCCAACCCTAAGTGCATCAAATAGTATTAGAAATACTAGCCAAAAATAGCAAACATGTCCAGCAATCTGCTGGAAATCAGTCTTGACCTTTACATTTTTCGGCATGTCTAAAATAGAGAAGAGAAGCATAATGTATATAAAACAGAGAACCAACATAATATTGAACAATTTATGGAACACAGAATCTGCTGGAAATCAATCTTTACCTTTACAATTTATGGAACACATAATTTATAGAAGAGAAGCATCGAGTAGAAAAGATGCGGCGACATACAACGAAGAGCAAGAAAAAAGAAGTTTTCTACTCTACTCAGAATATGTTCTGCAATCGATGGAACACAAATGAGGCTAAACGCGAAATGGAAAATCGATTGACAATAAGCTTTCTACTCAATTTGACTTCGGATCCAATATCATCACGGGCTATTGCAGATTTCTACTCTGAGTCTAGTAAAAAATCAACTAGTATCACATGAAATCAATATATGAATTCAACTCGATTTAGATGAATTCAACTCGGTTTAGATCTCAAGCGGCTTCTCTTACGAACTACATGAATTCAGCTGGGTTATGCCTTGCTCTAAGATTGAACAGAAAACAAACAGAATTGAGAAGAGAGTGAGGTTACCTGGTTTGTTGGCCTGAGGAAACGGAAGAAATCGTTGTCGGCGGTGGCTCGGAAGATCGGAGAACAAGGCGTCGTCTCTCTTTTTTGCTTTCTGCAACTCACCAACTCTCTTCTCAGTTCTATTCGACGGAGGAGCAAGAAGGAGAAAGAGTGAGATAGAGAAAGAGCCACGAAGAAAGAGCGAGACAGAGAAAGTGATGTAATGAATCACTTTGGTACTGAGCAAGGAGAGGGAGAAGAGAGGACTCGTCCAGGCCACGCAAAAGTAAAAGAGCCTCAAAATCGCCCGATTCTTGAAGACAAAAAGCCTCGAAGTCACCGATTGCCGATGGAAATCGAGGGTTAGGGTTAGGGCTTCGTCGAAGTTGAAGCAGACAAGGACGATGGAGGTTGAAGACAAAGAAGAGATGGTGAGGGAGTTTTCCGCAAGATGATCGTTCGTGGGACGATGGGGAAGAGAAGCTCAGTTCGTGGAACGCAAGATGATTGTTTGTGAGAGAGTTTTGAGTTTTGTGTAGAAAGAGAAGCTCAGCTTGTGGGGGTAGAGAAGCTCAACTCGTGGTAAAGAGCAGAGGAGAGAAAATTTATATTTCTGATTTCTGTTTTAGAATGATTTTTGGAACAAAAAGTTGTTCCAGAAATAAAAAAATGAAGTTGCGTTAACAAATGGATTTCTGTTCTAAACCTGTTCAGAATGATTTCTGGAACAGAAATTGAGAAATAGAAGTGTTGTCATATTCATCCTAAGTGATTATCTAGGGCCAGAATCAATTCTTGCAAGAAGTGATTTTTTTCTATTTTCACTTGTCATTTTCTTTCTCACGCTCGTAGGCCGCTGCCGGCCGCCATCGCTGCCAGTCGTCGGCCGACGACGGCAGGTGACTGGCGATTGGCGACTGGCGGCAACCGGCGGCGGCCTACGAAAGTGAGAAGGAAAATGAAAAGTGAAAATAGAAAAAAATCACTTCTTGCAAGAATTGATTCTGGCCGTAGAGAATCACTTCTTTACCAAACACAATTCTCATTTAGAAGTAAAAAACTGCTCCATAAGTCATTCTTCACCAAACGCATTTCTACTCCATAATTACTTTTTAAGCAAAATTAAAAATTCTAGCAGGTTATCAAATGTACTCTGCTAAACTTCAATTTAGAATCCACTAGATGAAGTTTTGGGTAGTTAAGAGATTGTGGCTAGAAAATGTCCAGCATGTAAGAAGCTAAAAATCTTCGAACGAGTCGGAGATAATTTGGTTGAAGGCAGTGGATCACTGGGGTAAGTTGTAATTGTCTATAGAAAGGCTTGCATATTTTTCATGTTTGAAGTGTGGGGAGATGAGCTTAAATTACATATCCTATGCTCCTCCATCCACCAACACTTCCTCCAACTATTGCAAAATTATATGCCTTGTTCACTTGTTCATCCTCTACTAAAAATATGTCCTGCACAAATACATACTTATACATTAAACCAAATTCTATCGTTGATGTTAAAATCATGCTTCCGCGCAGTCAAATTTTCATCAATTTGTCTCAAAATATTTTTTGAATCGTTGATTTGCTGCAAAGAAAACACAATCAAGTATCTGATGGGCGATAGAGATCGATTGTCCAATTCGTTAAGGTGGATTAATTAGGGGAATCAGCGTGGACGCTCATTCGAACACGAACTAAACAAGAACTTAAAAATGAACTTCTTGGCCTAGACCTTTGCTTGCGGAATGCGTTTCAAAATATAATTGCAACTCGATCTTTTTCCGAAATTACATTAATTAAGTAATAAAGATCCGATAATTAATGTTTTAAGGATAATCTTTTTTCCAAGTTGTCATCACTAACCTCACTAATGTAAGGTAACGATGAATCGCTCTCCGTCGGGGCAAGTGGGAGTCGCTCTAAATTAGATGAGTTTTGGTGAAAATTAGATGAGCCCTCTCGTGCTTTTTTCTAGATCGAAGTACTTCATTTATGAGATTGGGAAAAATGCGATCGAGTTGGTTAATGATCTTGTAAGACCAACTTATCTAAAAGTTTTTTACCAAAGCACGCTGTTTTTGTGTTAATTGACCAAATTACCCTTCAATAACATGATCTGGTTCGATACTCATAATTATTTCCGTTGTCCTTGTGAATCGGTAAAGATGAAAAGATGCCTTTAAGTAAAACTACGTGTGAAAGTTAGAGAAAACATTTTTTTTTTCTTTAGAAAAGCTATGTCCATTGTGACACATTTATTCTAAATATTTTTTCTATGGTGTTAAAAATCTTAAATTATACCTATCGTGATACATTTATCCTAAACTTTTTCTTGCTGCCTTCATGGACCGTGGAAGGCAAACTGTATTGTTGAAACAAAAATAACGTCGTTTTGGCTAAAAATCATCTAACAAAACCTTGATGATGGGTAAATGTGGTGCATATGTATAAGTTTGGAATTTTTGATGCCACAAAAAAAATTTGAGACAAATGTGTCACGGTGAGCATAGTTTGAAATTTTTGAAAGCTTTTTCTTTTTTCCTTTTGGCAATCAAGAATTCATTATTTTTTTTAAAATAATAATGTTGTTAATCTGAGTTGTTAGAACATCGTTCATTTATTCTTTTTGTCTATTTAAGTTATTTCGATGGAAGTTCAAATCTAATTATAACTTTTTCGAATTCAAAGTTATATTTATTCATAGAAAACGATGCTGACAACATGGTTCACGAGCAATATTGATAACTTTCTTCGTAATTAAACAATAAATACAAAGTTTAGTCTTAATTTTTCTCTTTCGTTTTTTCTTTATTTATCTTTTCCAGTTTTTCTGTCTAAAGATTGGAAGGACCAAACGAAAAACTTGTGCATGACATATCATTTGGTCCTTAATTTTCTTTTGATTGCGCGATAGAATCTTCAAACTTTTGGAGAACATGTTCAAATCAAGTTTTTCTTGTCAATTGGATCGGCTCAACTTGGCAAGAATCCTACAACACAGTGTCACCAAGCAGTTTGCAATGACAACACATCTAGGAATCTATCGAATTTTTAATGGAACGACTTGATTGGACATTTTACACAAGTTAAAAGACTTAAAAGTTAAAAGACTCGATTGTAAAAATGCAGTTTCTAGCTATCAACTCAAGGAAGCCAGTGAACACCCCGTCGACTGGCTCGCTCATTAGTAGTTCCCTAAACTGAGCAGGCAAAAACATGAGCCCCAAGGCTGAATTTTTTTTTTTTTTTTGGGTCAAACCCCAAGGCTGATTTTGGCACTGTCTTTTCGTAGCCATCTTCGGTTGTCTTAATTCATTTGTAACATCGTCTACCAAATCGGCTATGCCATAAGTTGGGGAAGGTTTATATGGTGGAGCTTTCTAGTTATAGTAGATGCACGAGGTTACTTGATATGAGGACATTGGCTCCTTTAGTTATTTTTCTCCAAATAACGTGGCAATCCTTAGTTCCTTACTGATGCATTCAAATGGCGGGTTCACGTATATTAGAGAACGCCCAATCCACAAGGTGATGGTGAGTCCCCTAGAACTCTTAATGAAAGACGTTCTGATTGGACTAAGAGATCTTCCCAATTCGAATCAAGCGCTTAACCATTGAGCTAATCCCTCGAGGGACCTGGAGTGTCCGACAAGGAGCTCCAATCGGAATCTGTTCAGGTGGGTGAACCCCCCTGCCATAACAAGCTTAAGAATACTAAACATTTTCGATAAATGTTGGATAGTAGATGCACCTAAAGATTGTCAAAAACTATCTAAGTTCTGACCACAGATAGCAACTGGAAAGGAGGGTAATACTATAGCATGACAATTTGAGGGTGAAGCAATAGCCAAATTCTTCTAAGAAACTTCACAATGAAGCATCGGCAGAACTAAATGGTGAGACAAATTGACAATGCATAGGGTAAGGTAAAGAGACGAAATCTTCCCCTTGTCATTCCAAGGAATCCATTTACTTCAGAAGTAACAATAAACTGACAACCGATTTTTCCTATAGCTCGAGGGTTACGATGCTTCGATAGATGTAAAGCAATGCTTGAGCGAACCAAGGATGTCTTCTTGTGATTAACTGTGAATAATTCCTTGAGTACCTAAAGAAGCAAGGCCATTAGAGGACAATAATCGATAGGAGCAAGTGCTTCAATCTTGTGCTGTCAATTCAACTTTGAATTCTACGGTGTCAATAGATGTGCTTATTGAAAGTAAAATAAAAACCAGGCAGTTCCTCCCTACTTGATTAAAGACTAGGGTTTGTACTGTCCGCAAATTCAAACTAGGTTTATGGCATCATTAGTTGCTCTTTAAGGACCACCAATATGAAGATTGGGTTTATGATGTTATTGGGGAAAACAAAATACAGCATGATTACTGTGGCAACAAACAAAAATCTACTAGATTGTAAACAGCATTACTCAAAATTTATAGCTCTCCCCAATGTCATACCATTTTGAGCACTAGTTCTTCATTTCTCAATCGCACGCTTAGCACCCTCGAGGGTATTCTTCAATAGCATTGCGACAGTCATCGGGCCCACACCACCTGGAACGGGCGTTATGTATCCTGCTACCTTGCTAGCTTCCCCATAATGCACGTCTCCTACTAACCTGTAGCCCATTTTCTTACTGGGATCATCAACAGCGTTAGTTCCTACATCAATGACTGCAGCACCCGGTTTGATCCAGCTACCCTTGATCTGAATTGTGAATGCACAAAAAGAGTGTCACATTTGCGCAGGGAGATATAGGTCACAGAAGTAATCAATTGCTAGTATAAGATCAATCAACTCAGGATAAAAAGAAAGAGCTAAGATCATTTAGTCTTTAACAGAGATCAAAAACAAAACTCTCTGTTCTATTCGAGAGATATAATCAGGTCACAAAATGAGGTCCTAAATTCATTGAGACAGGACCATAAAATGTCTGGAGAGTCTGCATACCATCATTGCTTGTCCAGCGGCAGCAATAATTATGTCTGCTTCACGAATAATAGATTCCGGATCGGGAGTGTGTGAATGGACTACAGTAACAGTAGCATCCGCCTTCAGAAGCAACAAGGATACCGGTAACCCAACTATGTTACTTCGTCCAACCACAACGGCCTTCTTTCCCTTCGTACTTATTCCACTACGTGAGAGGAGTTCGAGGCATCCCTAGAGAAATTACACTTGAGCATTTAGCGTAGTAGTTCTTGAATATCCTGCTTCCTTTTTGAAGGAAGTAAATAAGATAGATTAAAAGTAAGAACACGATTAGTAAGAAGCATGAACGTCATTGCCTTAGGTGTGCACGGAAGAAACAAAGGTTCTCTGCCTTTCATGGCCAACTTTCCAATGTTTAGAGGATGAAAGCCATCAACATCTTTCTCGATACTGATCTCACTCAAGACTTTCTCTTCATTTATATGCTTTGGCAAAGGAAGCTGAACCAGTATACCTACCAAAGCAGCAGATTATGCATTTATAATAGACACAAGGTGAGGAGAAGATTGAAGCCTAGGAACTTGAAGAGCCTATGCAATCAATAGGCTTAGACAGGATTGTCTATGCAACAAGATCCACTTTTTCATGTTTACGATGCAGAACCATCAACCTTTAACACAAGTTATGCTACCTGTTCCAGACTGTAGCTGGAGATGGCACACATATCTTTCCGATAGGTGACACCAAAAATTGGAACTTTTCATGTCAAGGGCTTTTTTCCATCTTCAAAACCTATAAATAACATGCTACTCTCCAATTGCTACTTACCAGAATTCCATGATATGAGAAATGACTTAACAAAAGAAAGTTTCTTGTGCAGGCATACGAACGCATATCTAACCCAGTCTAATAGTTGATTTTCTAAATTTTGCATATGTAAAGTAGAGCTATCATAAGAAAATGTGTACTGGGCATCTAAACCAGTGTTTTCGAACTGATGATAGAATAAACAGAGCAATAACAATAGGTGATAAATTTAAAACAAATCAACTGACCAACCATGTACATCAGTGTTTGCATTCAACTCGTGGACCTTGTCAATCAATTCAGCGTCGGATACTTGCTCAGGCAAATCTACATCGAATGACGTTATACCAACTTCAGCACACGCCTTTCTCTTCATACTTACATAGCTCTGAGAATCCTTCCTGGTACCAACTATCACCACAGCAAGTCCAGGAACCTATGTTCGTTGCAAGATGGTGATCAGAAGCCAATTGTCTAATCAATTTAAACTCAAACATATTGACCAAGAGAATAAGCCAAGTGGAAGCTCTCGAAGATGTACAATATATAGTCCAATGTAACTAGTAACGATAGATCGCTAATCTGATGAAACTGCAATCATCCCATTCTGTTAAATCCAGCAATATACAACGGGCCTCTTTCATTAACAATGTACCGATCAAATGAGCTTCTACGTAGGCATCCTGTAACAGGAGCGCATTTGCAGCAACTAGCAGATGGGACAAACAAATCAAGCGAAGCCTTCTCACTTTCAGAACTGCATGGAGACAGAGCACCAAAGGAGTTTATTTGTACGGCCTTGTGCAATAAAGTATATGGTGTAGCCAGCTGAGTTGTAAATAAACATTCCTTCTGACGAAACTGTTTTTCTCAAGGAAGAAGGAACATTGCTTTCCATTTTAATCAAGCACAAATGCATACTAGGCTGGCCTTTATTTATGCATTGTTGTCCACCAGAAATATGAACAAAAAAGCTCTGAACTTTAGCATACCATCCAAAACAGTAACAAACAGTTCCATATCACCTTAACATATATGAGACATAACAAGATTCAAATTAGCTACCTAAACCTCGCCATACCCAAACAACTTTTCCAGATAACATAGGAGCCCATAATCTCACACACACACCCACGCATCCATGCCACCCCGCTCACCCACGCGCCCACATGCCGACTCTCACGCGCGCATAGAGAGAGAGCGAGAGAGAGAGAGAGAGAGAGAGAGAGACCTTGCCATACTTCTGAGATAGGTGGCTAACTTCAGAGGCAATTTCCGATCGAATGGTCTGAGCAATGGCTTTTCCATCGATGACTTTAGCTTTGTGATCAGAGGGAAGCGATGAAGCCATCACTGTTTTCCAATCTTCCAACATAAAAGACAGGAGACCCAGCTAGTTAGTAGCCAGTACTTCCGATTTGGAGTTCAAATCCGACGAATCACAAGCGAAACCCACGAATTCAAAGTTTCGATCTTGCAGTATGAAACTTCCACAATTCACCAATCGAGAAGAAACCCATGAAACATCGCGATAAACCAATCCCAATCCCCAACATCTAGCTCAACCTAAGCATAACTCTCATTGGGTCGCGACAACTTCAAAAGATCTCGCGCCAAAAGCTCGGATAAAAAAAATTCAATCAATCGACAGAAACGAAAGAGCAGGAAGGTAAATACAGCGATCACTACTGCGATGCGAATCGAAAATGGTTGCAATTGGGTAAGCGAATGATTGGATTTGGCGAGGCAATACCTCCCTCTGCTACGTGCCCCAGTTCGCCAAGATGAAGCTTTAACTCGTCTGTGCAGAATCTGAGTCAAGACGAGACTAGATTAGATTAGAGTCGCCCGGTTCGGTTCGACCGGGTTCACCAAACGCCGGTTTGTTTGTATGTGTGTGTCTTCACTCAAGAAAAAAGGTGATTTCACTTTTCTTCCCAAAATCATGAAAACCAAGAAAAAAAAGATTAAAAAAAGATAATCCCATAGATTTTGAGCATTAATTAGTAAAAAGCTTTTCTAAAAGTCATGATGCATCTAACTTTCTAGAAAGAATCGAGTTCGCCGGTGGAAGCCGTACCTTCTATTAAAAGTTGAAATTAATTCAAAAGTTAAAAGAATGAAAAGTTAAAAATTTTAAAAAAAAGTAACACTATTATTTTATTTTATCATTTGTTTTATCAGCAATGAGTTTCTTTCATTTCATTAAGGCAAAAGTGTAGAATACGTAAAGATGCTTTGGGACATAATAAATTTCATAGGACTTATATGAAGTAGGCTACCCAATCTCGAAGGCCAATGGAATATCTGAAAATCGCAACAACTAATCAGGTCTATCTTCAATGAACACTCTTTAACTTTCCACTTTGGCTGATCGGAGCTCGTTAGTGCATTTATCAGATCGAATCAATCTCACTCAACAATAAAGCGAGCTAGCTTTTGTGAAGAGAAGTGCTTTTGGGGTTTCTAGAAGAGCGAGAGTTTCAACTTTGGCTGATCTGAACTTGTTAGTGTGCTTATGAGATCAAATCAATCTCACTTAACAAGAAGGCGAGAGCTCG
>BCNH02000011.1:24176565-24190339 GCA_001662345.2 Metrosideros polymorpha var. glaberrima | reverse complement strand
CAGAGGAGATGACATTGCTTCAACTTAGTTTATTGACAGATCAATCACGTAACGAAAATTACTACAAATGCTTCATGACAACACCTGACTTCATCGTCGTCAGTTGGATACACAGCCATCATCTTCGACCATCTTACGTCAATTTATTTACAACAATTCCCTGGTTATACCATATTTTTCTTGGGTATGTTCATGGAACTCCAGCCCCCCACCATCATTTACACCTCCCCCGTCACTTCAATCCCTTCTTCTCCGCACGCAAGATTCAAGCTTCTTCCTCATGTGTGGCTCCAAGATCCCAAGAACATCATGGTTCTGATCGGGTCCTCGGCGCGGTACCCCGACTTCCGTCTCTCCACATCTCTCGGGATCATGAACCGGCCCCGTTTCGGAGCTTCGGCCCTCGACGAAGCGGTCGCCACAACGGTCGCCGCCTCGTACGCTCGCCTGAGCCTCTCTCCGATCGTTGTCTTCCTCTTGCTCTCGTGGCCAAGAGAGCAATCCCCAGATGGGTGCTGAGGTTTCATGTTCTTTAATGGAGTTTTGTCTGTGTGGTGTGTGGGAAGGATTAGATAATAGCATTAGGGAGGGTACATTAAGGGTGTATATATAGGGGAAATCACATGGTTGAGCAAGACATGGTGGTGAGGGGTCCACTTGTCATATTCAGATAAGGGTATATTGCTATTTGCTATTATTCTTGTTTTAGTGGATGACAGGCCGAATTTCACAATCGATTCGATTGGTTAATTCGTCCACTTTTCACTAGCAGACTTGGCTGATTTGACTTGATTGATCCACAAAATTAATGGTTTTCCCACTTATATATATATATAAAGCATCGCTACAATTATTTCTCACCAATTTAAGTCAATTTCTTCTCATTTTCTAGAATTAAATATCAGGAAAACAATCGGCTAGAGTGATTTCTAATAATCCAAATTTAATTGCTTTAATATTAACAATTCATACAATTCACACAGAAAAAAATCCCCGCGTTAGGCATCTAATGGTTCTAATCTTAGCTTGATGCGACACGGACTTAATATTCCTCCTACGTTAAAAGAACATCTTGGAATCGAATAAAAAGCTTTATTTGCCGAAGAATCTCTAATGTCTCGATGAGGAATAAATTTCATTCGGCAAGTGCAAATAAAAAAGAAATAAAGAAACGCCTAAATATAATCACTTTTGATGAGCGAGCGAGAGTGACTGTTGCCATAGAGAGATGAACAGATGCAGAGTCTTGATATTACTTTTTGGGGATTTTTTAGATGATTCTGTTTATTTTACATACTTATATGTATAGAATAATAGAAATATAGGTTGCAATTGAATGAACACTTGTTTATTGATGGGCCTTTTTTTTTATTGATGGGCCTTTCGCAAGCCCAATAAGCAACACAGTTCAAAGCGTGAAGTGGGCTAGTCACTTCAAAGCCCATCATACCCATTATTCGCGATCATTTTCCTTATTTGACTCGACCTGTCAAGATTAGTGGGGTTTCACATGAAACCCACTTCCTAAGGTCCTTACTTAAGAAGATGGTGTTTCCACTTATAAGCCTCCAGTGCTTATCTAGTAACTTGGTGAGCTGTTTGAATGCGTTTCTTATTTTAATGTGTCGGTGCTTGCATGCCCTGCACCCTTAATTCCTCCAAGATTTTTCTTCTCAAGAAGTGAGAATAAGGATGAACACTTATAGGGTCTCCCACTCCTTATGGGGTACCTCACTGGTTCATTCTTGAGCTTTTTAAGGACTTACTCAAGTCCAAATGATGTATATGTATAGAATAATGAAGTATATGTTGCAATTGAATAAATACATGTTTATTGATGGGCTTTTTTTTTTTATTCATGGGGCCTTTCACAGGCCTAAAAGCAACACAGCTCAGAGTGTGAAGTGGGCTAGTCACTTCAAAGCCCATCATACCCATCATTTGTGATCAATTTCCTTATTTGACCCAATCTGTTTAAATTAATGGGATTTCACGCGGAACCCATTTCATTCAACGGTACATGTGAGGTAGGTTCTTGTCCATCGTAGACTATCTAAGCCCGTTTTAGAACATGTTTGAGAATGTTTTGCCTGGAAAAACCATAGTACATACATCAGTTCAAGAGAATTCCACTGTATGAATGAATTTGTAAGTGATAGAAATCCACTTTCTTGAGTTTTCAAATACGATTTAATTAGGATCGATCGTCATCATTATCTTTAAGTTCCACCAAACTTTGTCTAATCTTTCCTTTTTTCGACCCAACCCATCAATGTCATCGCCACCATCATAGTCATTCGCAACCGTAGAAATTCATCAGGAAAACTAGATAATCGAAATTATCACAATATGCTTGTGGACCGAAAATTATGAGATCGTTGACTTAATCGTTGGTGCACACCATATTATTAATTGGATCGAGAGTCTGATATCGTATTAGAAAGTCTAGTCCGTGTGAAATAAACTTAAATAGGGTATGAGGATTGAAAACTCAACTTAGATACCGTATTAAAAAGTCCAATTCAAAAATTTAAATTACAACCCATATTTTTTTTTGTCGAAAATTACAACCCGTATTCAAACGCTATGATATATACTGTGGTACTCAGGTTGAACACGGATGATCTGAGAGCCTATTCGAATATTTTATTTCTTGGCATTAGAAGATGCCAATCAAGGCATGGGAAAAAATATGAGGGCACTTAACCATTTGATGATGAAATTGCTCATGTCCCACCTAGATATTCTCTAAGGAGCAGGAAGCCCAATATTTAGGGTTTATTCTATATATGCCACAAGTCAAATTAGTAAGAATTCTGTAGAAGACGCTAGAAACAAACGGTTGAATTTTATTTTTTTTAAATGAGCAGAGTCGGAAAAGAAATTAAGCAGCTAAGTTGAAGAATTGCCCCTTTACTTTTATGAGATTCGTGTGCTTTCCTCTCGATCCATCCTCTCCTCCTAGCCCTTGAGCGATATGAATAGTGTCTATTGGGCGTCTCAATTCATCTCAACTCTAACCGTCCAAATATACGCAATATTTTCTTGATGTACTTCAACCCTATTTGGACTATGTTCGACAAATTTCAGAGGTATCGTCAACGAGAACCGCCTTCACATGCCCAATTGATATTGCTGACCATTGTTGAACCATTCTAAGAGTTTAAACTATTAGATTAATACATTGTTTTATATTTAAATATTCTAACAATCCCTCTCAAGTGTAAGCTGGAGTTTGTCTCAAGATCGACACATGAAGATATATGATCGATGAGACAAATGGGAATTTGTGATATTCGAACTCAATACCCCGTGCTCAGACAGTGTGTTATATCGTTTTGGGTCCATTTTCGACAGTTCTAAGAATTCGATTTTAAATACTCTAATCTAATATTCGTGAAAAGTTTAGTTAGGAAAATAAAGGCTTAAGTAGCCTTTTCTGTTTCTTATCCTTTTTGCCTCTCCCTCGTAAATGACTGTTACTACGTCCATCTTTTCGTAAATAACTTTTTCATGAAGAGTTTGTGATTAACGTGGTATATAAAATTAATATGACCACCATATGTTATTTCTCTTATTACTATATATACTTGTCCACGAAAAAATGATCCCCGTATCTGATTTTTCCTAAAAAATTTAATTGCTTCAAAGTATGCGTTGCCAAAATTATGCACCTTTTTGGAAATTCCAGTGAAAAGGCAAAATGACGAAGAATATCTGACAGGATAAGAATATGCATATACTCTTTCGGTAAATTAGAAAATAAAATGAAACGGGGGTTATATAATGCGTGGTGAATATTCTGCAATTACTCTCCGGGTAAAGCGTACGTACAAGGTGGTCGTGTGGTCCTTGTGGATATCTCATATGGATTTGTCTACTTTTCCCTTTGTATAATAAATTTCCACTTTTTATATTGTACACTAATAATGTATAAGTTCAATTTTCAGAAGCATAGTTTTAAAAGTGATAACTATAAATTCCCATTATAAATAGATCGTTATTTTCATTTAATGGTTGTTTGTATAAATATATGTGTGTGTGTATCGGACGTATGACACCTAATCATTTCTATCGAACAAATTGATTATTAATTAGTCCAATGACATATAATCAATTATACAACTTATTAGAGATTCTTGTTGGAAATATGCTGAAGAATGATTTCTTGTTGGTCCCAAACTATTAGGGTTTCCTCGTGTAAAGGTGGCAAAATTGGTGAAAAAGGTTAAATAGATCGTTATTTTCATTTAACGGCTGTTTGTATAAATATATGTTGGTATATATTGGACATATATAGTATGACACCTAATCATTTCTATCGAACAAATTGATTATTAATTAGTCCAATTACATATAATCAATTATATAACTTATTAGAGATTCTTGTTGTAAATAAGCTGAAGAATGATATCTCGTTGGTTCCAACTTTTAGGGTTGCCTCGTGTACAGGTGGCAAAATCGGTGAAAAAGGTTAAATAAGGAAAAATATATCGGTCACAAAGAATTTGTAGTAGCTTTCAAAAACCATTTTAGTGGGTACCAACGAAGATTTCTTTGCTTTATGGGGCCGAAGGGAAAAAGGCATGTCCAGCATGTCCTGGCCAATAAAATCAGTTCTTTTTTGTGAAGTTCTCTTTAGCAATCTGTTATCCCTCCCTCCTTTATCTTTTTCTAAAAACATGATAAAAAAAAGTAAAAAAAGCAAAGAAAAAGATATTTATTTTCTACAAAATTCCCAAGAATAAGTTTTCGCTAAAGTATTATAGTTCAATGCATTTTTAGAGCAGTTTACTTCTCATGCCATTTCGTTTATCCAAAAAAAATATCATTAGGTACTCTCGAAATATCACATGACGGTCTGCTCAGCTATTTACTAAGAAATCCATAGCTCTCGATGCTCCACAATTTGTACTAGGCGGACGGCAACCTGATCTTCCCAGAGCACTTAATAATCTTTTTATTTGCGTCCGACCAAAATAAAAATATTCTTATATGCTTAGTTCGAAAGGAAAGTTTTGGGGAGTACTCAAGAAAAATATTGCAAGAGATGAAAAGAAAACCCAGCAATATTCCTGCAAAACATGCAAACATTACATAACAATGACCTCCCTAAGCCAACCCTAGAGAAGAAGGCAAGACTTTTGAACTGAAGAGTTCCTACCTTAAAAAGCACATCCATAAAACCCATAATTTCTCTCTCCATATTTCATTATTCTCCGAGCATCCCCCCAACTATACGTATAATACTTCTACGACACTTATTTCCCTCGAACAATACCTTTCCCCTAGCAAATTCACATGCTAATTACTTCACATGATTGAGCACGCGCCGTCGTCGTCATCGTAATCATGATCATCATCGACGTAGCTCTTGATCGGATCAGATGGTGGAGCGAAAGCGTATGCCGACCCTGGATGAGAGTACGAATATGCATGCATCGGAGAGGCGCCGTAGTACGAGGTGCTAGGGCTAGCATTGTAACTCATCCCGTACTCTTGTGGCAAACCGTAAATCGACTGATATGGGTTCATGCTCATCGAGCCTGTAATCGGTGGAGCGAATGCCGAGCTCGTCCCTGGAGTGTTGCCCATGGCTGCCCCATCGCTGGTGCCGCCGTCGTTCTTCTTTTTCCCTTTCTTCTTTTTCTTCTTCTTGTTGCCGCCGGTTCCGGCAGCGCTGGCCTCCTTGGTCACACCGCCCATCTCCTTGTTTTCCAAGGCATGGTTCTCTCCATCGTCGTCGTCGTCGTCGTTCCCATCGCTTTCGACTCCATTTGCATCTTTGGAAGCCTCTTCACTTGCGTCTTCGGAATCTTTAGGATTGTCTTGCTTGTTATCCTTGTTCTTGGACTTCCCAGATTTTTTCTCCTTCTGATCGGGCCAGAGCTCAGCCTGTTTTCCTGATTTGGTCAGCTTCTTGATCAGCGTCTGGGAATCGACATCACCAGTCACCTCGACCTTGTGCTGTTGCGAATCAATGTTTATCGTAAATACACCTGAGGGAAAAGGAATTCATATGTTTAGCGATTAGCGATAAAAGAGGCAAATAAATCAGTATATGTACTCATCAATATTACAAGGAGCTTGATACATGCATGGTCAGGCAAGAACGGATCACATGGTGCGAGCTTTCGGAGCATAGCGGCGATGAAGTAAATGGAAGCAGGAACTAGAAACAGTAAGCAACACACTGTACCATCGATGCTGTGAAGAACTCTCTTGACTTTCCTACTGCAGCCTTCACAGTGGATCGGGACCTTCAACGTCCATGTCTGCATCGAACCGGCGGAGATGGAGAGATTCAAACTAAGGAATTCGTCGAGAACATGCTTCGGATGAGGATGAATTAGTATACCTGGTATTTTAAGGCTCCTGGCATGCCATCCCCTCCTTTGGTTGCCATCTTCTTGTGCTTGTGCTGTGGACTTGCACGTGTGAAGAGAAAAAGAGAGGGAGAGAGAGTGGCGAGTTCTGCAAGCTTAAGAAGAAGATGGTGAGGAGGACATTAAAAAGAGAGGGGAGAGAGACTGCTTGAGAAACATTTCTAAAATATCCAAAAAGAGGGGGAACAAAAAGATGTATGATGCACCAGTGCAACTGAACCATATATATAAAGGGAGAGAAAGAAAAAGATTTTGTGTGAACCCTGTCTCGTTGAATGGTATGTATTCAGATCCATTTGATGCAATGTCTGTCATAGTTGATTATATAGGTCGTCGTCAAGTATATATAATCGTGAACGTGACAAGTAAGACCAAAAGAGGTTCTCTCAACACCAATACCGTTCCTTAGGTTAGAATTCGCGAAATCATCTGGCATTGTCTATTGGTTTAAATGCTCCTTATATATGTGGGTTCTTTCCACATACAAATTTAAGCTTTTGAGTTGAACTTTCTAATCAAATTTATGCACAAACAATCTTCTATACTTTTCTATGATTCTCTTGACCTATGTGATATAATGATAACATTGGTTAACAATGCTTTTATACTGAAGTCGAGATAATAGCAATTTGATTAAACACGTGACATTTCAGCGAGAAAAATATTAGACCGACTCTATCAATGTAGGCTAACATGATCAAAACTATTAAATGTGTGGGCATCATAACATAGCAGAACCCCATAATCAAAAGACTACGATGATGTTGACCTATATAGACTGAATTTATGTAAACTTTTTCCGAACGACTTGTGAGATTGACAATTGGACTTGGATCGAAACAATTTTTTTTGGGGGGGAGCATCGACATTGATATGACTTTTCTTTTGAAGTAGAAAGAGAAGATGTACATATCATACTTTACATAATGTTACATTGATAGAATATTCTCGCATACTTCTTGAATAGTCCAGAGCAAATCATACCTCCCCATGCGTCTTAGAACTTACAGAATTCTTACGATTCTTAATCATACCTGTCAAATTAACAAAGAGGGTCTTAAGAACTAGAAGGTTCTGAGAGCAAGATGATTGGTCAAAGACTGGGTCGACTTAGTTCAAACAAAGCCAAAAGACCTTTGCTTTACAGCTTTAGAAATATATGTCAGCCAGCCAGTATCGATCTCACTCATGTTTCGATTGAAAATAGCCTGGCGAGCGCTGTCGCAGGTCTTTTCTTCAGTAATTTTTTCAGTCACTGAACATAAAAATGGTGACTTTATGCGAGTGCCCGATTTGCTTTGGCTCCACTTTCTTGATGAGATTTTGGCACCCCAGTTCTCAAGAACAATCATCACATGAAGCCAAAATAATCAGTACGTGCATCAAATGAAAAGAGGAAATGAAGAGGGTAATAGTGATCTTTTTGCTCCCACTTTCAGAGATAAAAAGGACATCAACTTGACAGCAAATCTGAAGCCACTCATGTCTTTTTCTTCTGCATTAAGGAACTTGTTCACGGACTGAGCATTGGCCCATGACGACAACTCTTGAATCTTGATAGGATCATGCTTTTTAGTTCCTTAGAAAGCAAGAAATCATCCAACCAAACAAGGTAATTGCACAATCAGAATGCATGACCTGCTGAAAAATAGTTTCTTTGTTAGGTTTGCTATAGATGTAAACAACAGCATACAAGGCGCAATTGAACGAATGACAGATGGTATTAATATTACATGCGGAATCATACAAGTGTAATTAATCTACATTACTTTATAAGACCAAGTTTATCTTGCACTATTATAATAAAAAAGAATGCTTTCCCCTAACAAAGAACAAATATCTGGTTGTGGTTGCCATGACAAGCTATCCTGGAAAGAAAACTAAAAGCATGAACACAGACAAAGAAGACAACTAACCTATTTGAGAATGGAAAAGACAACGATTGTCACTGATTCAGAATAATTAAACTACTCCTTTTTTTCACTTTTAGTGGCACTAGCAAAGTAAAATAATATGGTAACTAATATAAAAAGAACATGTTGCAGTTGAACTTATCTTAAGCAAACTTTTAATATTAAAATAATGGGTTAATTTTACTTTTTCACTTAATAGAGATTGACATTAGTCATCTTGATTAAAGGAAAAGAAATAGGGATATTAGTGCATTCCACATAATCACTGCCGTGGACTTGATTCTAATTGTGGTGATGAACCCATTCCTAAATATTTCCTCAGTCAAGAAAAACCTTCAAATAAACAAAGAACGCATATACATCTCTTTGACAACCAACAAAGACTCAAGGAAGCAATCCTCAATGCACATATACCCCAAAACACCTACTTCAAACAGACTGTTTTACTTTTAAAGCCGACGATAAGTTCATTGCCAGGAGTTGATCAAGTTCTTACACAAAATTCTAGTTTCATGAAACGCCTAGTAGATATAGCCATCAATCTGTGAGAGGTTTGGAGCCGCAACATTCATAGTGACTTGATCAGTACCTCCGACAGAACACAAATCAAGCAATGATATGCCCACTCAAGGGGTCAACACAAATCTATGAGTTCAATAACAGGATCCGGCAACAAGTGAAACTTGTGAACAAAATGGAGATGTAAACTTGAGTAGATTGATCAGAGACGACATTGTTTAGATTTATGAGCTATGTCTGTGATTATTACCTGACAGAGAAACTCACTGGACAATGATAAGCAAGTTGTGAGAACTATGACATATGAAACCAACATATCTGCGTATTAATGTGTGTATGCTGATGTAGTCACAGATAACACGTGCATCCTGTTCATACTGAAGTTGAGGTATCATCAAACATAACAAGAGGCAAAACTGATAGAAACTCCTGAAAAAGTTCAATTCTGAATGCTTCATATTATTATAGAGTTATTTGCTTTGGCACCAAAAACATTTGCAACAAATTTCTGATATTAAATAGCGATTGACAAATTGGACATTCTATCGTAGCTTGAATACAATCACCTTTACAGGGATGCTTTTCTGAATGCCAGAACACCGACGGTGATCGAGAAAAGAGCCAACAAAGCTCCTTGTCTAGAAAGTGCAAATTCTGTCCATGTCAAGGGCCTAGTGACTTGGAACAGTGCCTTCTGGAACTGCTCATTTAAGTCCTCTAATGATCCAGTGTTGTCAATTACTATGTCTGCCTTAGACCTTTTCAAATCCAACGGCATCTGAGCATTTATCCTGTTCCTAGCATCTTCCTCGTTTGTTCTGTCTCTTGCCATAAGCCGTCGAAGCTGAGTTTCTGGATCGACCCACACAACAACAATGGGCTTTGTCCACTTATCCATCTTTGCCTCAAACAATAAAGGGATGTCAAGGACAATAACCTTATGTCCTTTCAACCAAAGTTTCAAAATTTCTCGGAAGATGCCGGATGATATGTAAGGTGCCAGCAGCCTAAACATAAGTAAGCACAGAAAGTTTCAGGAAATTAGAAGATTAGAAGGTTTCTTATCTCGAAGTTCAATGCAACTGTTAATGCATCATTCAAACAAACATGAAAAAATCCAAGGTGCATCATTAAAAGCCAATGGCTCCTTACTTCAGAATGAATAACTCAGCTATGACCAAGGCAATAAAGGTGCAAAATTTTCAGACTGCTATCACAAATTACAGACTGAGACAGCAACTACATCCATTACTGGTCAAAGATTAGAATTTGTCCCCTGTTTCATCACAGCAAGAAACTTTCCTAGTTGAGCAGAATCTTATGCATCTGTACTTATGCAAGGTAAATTTGCTGTTTTGTCCAGCATGCTTCGATCCCCATATTGAAGCTAGAACTAGTACTGCAAGTTTAGTTCAGATTTACCATTACCTATTCAAAACTTGACGCTTTGCAGGATCAGAAAAGACAATTTGGCCCAACTTTGGCCTATCAACTTCTCCATCAGCTTGTAGAATCTCCTCCCCAAATGCAGCAACAACTTTTTTCCATCCACCAGTCCCTTTCTTTAATACATCCTGCAAGCACAACAAAGAATTTAAGAATTCCATGAAGGAAAATATAGTCTTCAAGTCTTGTCAAGTGGCAAGATGCCATCCTCACTACATGGATCCACACAATTGTTGAAACTTGCTAGAACAAGTATAACTCCCTGCAGTATTTTATATGTACTCATAAGTGAAACTATCGGCCCGTTTTGACACGACACAGTTTAAGGTTGCCACACTATATCATCTCATAAAGGGAAATCATGGGTATATAGTTATTCACGGAAGCTTAACGTAGGAGGAGAACTGAAAACAAAATGCAAAGCTCCATAACATGGAGATTATTTAGCCAATAACTAAACCATCATTTACCCAGTCAAATGAGAAAGCGAGATCTTTCAAAGAACAACGCTCTCAAAATTTGCACAACGTTTCTCCTTGTTGAGATTCCAAATTCTAGAACATCCCCTTGTTTTTATATTTCTCTTAAAAATGAAAATAAATCAATAGGAAACATACTCGACGAAAATAGAATAAACCATCTACCATCCCCTTCCTTTCATATTTCTAGACAGAATTTGATGTACATATCATGATTGATTTACAGTCATCAACTTCAGGAAAACTCTCACGACATCCTTTTCAAAGATCATTGTAACAGACCAGGATAAGGGAACATTCTTGAGGAATATAAAGTGAATCAGAACTAGGCAAAGAAATCAATCGGACGAATAATTTTAACTAAAGCAATATCAAAGAAAACATACACGAGCAACGATGTCGGCATCAACAACAGGGACACCATGGGCCTTGAAATGGTTGGAGACTGTACTCTTCCCTGATGCAATTCCACCGGTCAGACCGACTATCCTCATTCTTCTTGTTTAACTTGTAGTTATCGGATCAAACACTCTGAAAAGTGGGGACGCAATCTGTCTACTATAAACCATAAGAAAGGTACGTTTGTCATTCTCACTTCATTACCAAAATCAACATCTACATGTAAACCTTAAATGGTACAACCTCTACATACAATTAATCTCATAAAATCAAGTCAGTTAGGTCGGCAAAGATAAACATTGAATAGGACTTTTGATAAGAATCACCAAGATCTATCATTAAAGAGGAACATAGCATTTTTTTGCATATTCATCTAAACCAAAAGGCTTTGATTTTCAGTATGTTTCTAGACAATCAGCAGACCAGTATAACATAGACACACAGACTTAAATGTGGGATGGTAGCACAAATAGGGGTTGCCACGATGTGGTAGTGAGAACACGGAGATACCTCATTGCGCCGCAGCCACTCTATGTTATAATGGGGTGAAAAAAAAGAAACAAAAAATGCTATCGGTGCTAACTTGCGCTGCTTCGATTACAGCTTCAAAACTCAAACTTGAGCATCATCTGGAGCCTAATTACTCATCGCTCTCTAAATTTCCACGGGAGGTTCCAGCAATATCTTCAATTTCTTCAGTATATTTACCAATTACTTCAAAGTCCCAAAATCCAAGCAAAATCAGAGAACTCTTTGGCTCTCTGAACATGATCTGAACATGGTCAACGAATTTATGTCGGAAGAGCAGGACATTTATCTACACTTATTCGTCAAAAACCAACCAAGAAAACAATAAGTCATCGTTAACTAAGAAGTCTAAACAGAATCTGCAAAATCAACATCAAATGTTCGGAGATCTCGCCCCCACAGTATCTCGAACTATCAAAGGGAAGACTTTTTTTTTTTTTTCATAACGTTAAGCTGGACATGACCAAACCAGGAGAGAAGGGAAAACAAAGCAAAAGGAATTAGAATCACCTGTGAGTTCAAAGGCCACAGAGGAGAAGACTCGAGGCCACACATTCAGATACGGCGACAGAGACGGTAATGGACGCCGGCGCGGCTGAGAGAGATAGGTAGATACGAAACTGGTGGTGGCCGAAGAGGCTTCGCTGCCGGTGGCGTCGCGGCGAGACGACGAACCCGGTCGTGAGGCTCGCCGGCGCCGCTGGGTGGGGTTTCGTCCGTTGCTTTGCTCTGGCTCACTGAGGTCATTTGGTGAAGATCTTGGGAAACCAGAGACGGGGACTCGGATTTGGAAATGGGCCGGGCCGTACCGGGCTCTATTGTACGGTATTAGCCGTAATGGGCCTGGTGGTCGGCCCAGAAGGGCCCGTGGCAATTAAGTGAGCTAGTAATTCCTTCCTTAAGGGTTATCTCTAAAATTAACATATGTACAAACGGGGTCAGGATTTAGGTGAAGGTGGGCGAAATTCGTCAAAAAAAAAAAGTGGAGTTAAAAAAAAAATTTAGCATAAAATCTTGAATAAAATTACACGTGCTAAAGAGTATTTTACTCATTAATAAGTTAAAAAAATACAAATCTCTCATTAAATTTTTGTACATTTTCTTAATCTTTTATCCAAGAGTTGAATAAATATTTGCACAAGAATGTTTTTAATGACTAAGACTTTGATTGTGTTTAAAAGAAGTTTCCCCCTAAATTATATATTTAATGATGGCTTTATCCTTACGTAAGGAAAAATTTAGATTTTCCGTACGTATAAAGATGTGCATAATAAATTATGTCAAAGATTTTAATGTAATCCAAGAAAAATTCTAAAAACAAAAGGATAATAAAAGAGAATTGTCACTTGGCATTTCACCTTCCCTCTATGATTGTTACGCTTTATAACTTTGCTACGCGGCTCACATTTAACCAATAAGTATGGATTTACTGAGTAATGTATTTTAATTAGTTTAAATTTCATGGAAAAATGGATAAAGGAAAAGTATCTCAAATGCATTCTCTAACGATTATCTCTTTCAATTTGTTTTCTCTCGTTCATTTTAAATTTGAGAAAAGGTTAAAAGAGAAAGAATAACGGTAAGATATATAATTATTATCTTTTTGAAACATTTACTTTCGAAATTTATCTCTCATTTATATTAAGAATTGAAAAAAGAAGTGAATAATTATAAAATGTACTGACATACATACATAATTTATTCAATTAATTATTTGTTAGATGAACAATATTCATATTGTGAAGTGTACTTATTTCAACATGTGAATAAGTGAACAATTGTTCTACTTAATATAACATTATATCAGAATAATTTGATTGCTAGGTTATTTTATGAGTTTTTCTTACTTACTATTGACGAGTATAGATATTACTATAACATTAATTTAGGAAACAAGAAAATAAATCATTTAACTTGGTTAAAACATGCCAATTGACATTCCGTTCAGTTTTTTGTCATTCTCTTGAAACCCACTTGCTGTAAATATATCTTATATCCTTTAAAGCCAATCTGTTATTAAATCTATAAAGTCCGCGTAATTTGAAATTGATTTAAAGAAAGGACGAGGAAAAAATTCATAGATTTTAACGTATTAGTTTATTTC